>JARYHS010004244.1:0-42368 GCA_031002005.1 Vandiemenella viatica
TGGAAAAGGCAATTAAACCCCACCTGGCATTTTACAGCCGGTGTTGAAGGATTGTGAATAATCGCGGTAATTAGATCATTAAAAATTTTGAAACAAGCTCTAATAAAATTACCAGGATCTTTAAAATTTTCAGTATTTAAAACAGTGATGTGAAGTACCTATTCCCGTAAGCACTTGCCCTGATAGTTGGCTTCAAGCGCGTAGCATCCGGCTTACCTTTTTCCCCACCCGCGTTAACAACTGCTTGTGTGTTGGGCAGCCACTGGGAGGAGGGTTCGTCTGCAGCCCAGAGTGCCTCTACTGGCGACAGAGTGGCTAATAGATCCTCATCATTTGGATCTTCCCACGCACTGGTGCTGGGATGGGGTATGTCCACTGCTGGAATACTCCTCGCACTGGTGCTGGTGCTGGGTTGGGTTATGTCCACGCAGGTGCTGGGTCAGTTTATGTCCACTATTGGAATACCCCATAGTGCTGCAAGGTCTGGTGGTGACATATAAACATCTGAAAATAGACACAAAAATTAGATTCATAGTTACAAGTATGGAAAACAAAGCAGTCTATAAAATGAATACATTACCTGACATTTTAATGCTTTTTGATGGACCGTCATCATGGGTTGCCTTCCGTTTGTGTGTAGGTTGCACACTGGTAAGGCCAACAGTATTCACATCATCTGCAACATAATAAATAATGTCTGTCATATATGTATTAAGTACTAACATGAAAAATAATTTAAGTACAAATGATTGCCAGTAGTAAAACAATCCATCAATTCCTGATTGTTAATCACAGGCAACACACATTCACTCACATCAGCAACAAAATAAATAATGTCAGTCACACATGCACTAAGTATTCACACAAAAAATTATTTAAAGTATTAAACACTTGCCAGTAGTAAAACAATCCATAATTTCCTGAGTGGTAATCACAGGCAAAGGACCTCCACTCACATCTGCAACAAAATAAATAATGTCAGTCCACACATGCACTAAGTATTCACACGAAAAATTATTTAAAGTATTAAAC
Organism: Vandiemenella viatica; assembly: GCA_031002005.1. Lineage (NCBI taxonomy): Eukaryota > Metazoa > Arthropoda > Insecta > Orthoptera > Morabidae > Vandiemenella > Vandiemenella viatica. The sequence goes on from JARYHS010004244.1 coordinate 1,033, forward strand.
ACTTGCCAGTATTAAAACAATCCATCAATTCCTGATTGTTAATCACAGACAAAGGACCTCCACTCACATCTACAACAAAATAAATAATGTCAGTCACATATGCACTAAGTATTCACACAAAAAATTATTTAAAGTATTAGCTACTTACTGGTAACACCAACAGCATTCATTTCATCTGCAACAAAATAAATAATGTCAAGCATATGCTTTAAGCATTTACATAAAATATAATTTACAATGTTAATCACTTACCGCCTGCAAGATTGTACCGCAACTCAAGGTTGTCCATGGTTACCGATCGTGTGTCTACAAATTCATCACTGATTAGTTGCGAGATGACGGGAAGACCTGTAAAATAAAATTAAAATAAAACTTACTTATTTATAATAATAAGGCGTATTCAATAATAAATGCACATGCACCTACAAACAACTATAATCAAAAAGATCCGCAAAAAGTGGAGGACTTCTGGGAACTATTAGAAGAAACGGCAAACGAAATTCCGCTGCATCATATTAAAATTCTGATGGGAGACTTCAATGCGCAGATTGGCAGAGAAAAGAAATTCAGAGCCACTGTAGGACTCTATCCTGCACACAAAAGAACCAATAAAAATGGAGAGCGACTAATTGCCTTCTGTGACAATTTTGATTTAAAATTAATGTCAACTCATTTTCTGGCACTTCCACACAAGAAAAAATCCTGGAGATCACCAAATTATCATTTAGGAGAATTTCAACTAGATCATGTTGCCATCTCCAAGAAAAATCAGAAGGAAATTATGAACGTTAAGGTAAAAAAAGGATTAGTTGACTCTGATCACCATTTGTCTCTAATCAAAGTAAAATTTCAACCAAATAGATTCAAACCCAGAATACGACAACATACGCGAATCAACCCTGAATTCTTGGAACAAGAATCTGAAACTTTTCTTGCCAATATATCCAGCCAACATGCTACCAATTGGCCAGAACTTAAAGACGCACTCCTCAAAGCTACTCAAAGCATCGGCTCACCTCCCAGAAAACGCAGACATAGGTGGTGGAATGAAACCTGTGATAAGGCTATTGAACTTAGAATTAAAGCCTGGCGAAATTGGAGTTCCCACAAAACCATTCAGAATTGGCAGGAATTCATTAATACACAGAAACAAACTTCAAAAACCATTAGATTAGAGAAACGTATGTATGATAGACAGAAACTAGCAGAAATTGATCAAGAGTTTAAGAAAAACAACACTAGGAACTTCTACAGAACGTTCAAGGAAGAATTGCAAAATACCAGGCACCTAGCCTCTGTTTCAAACGTCCAGATGGAACTCTAGAAACAAATAATATGGAAAATTGTAAGCTTCTAGCAAATTACTTCAAAGACCTCCTAAATTGTGAAAACCCTAAAGGACAGCTTACCTTTGAAAAATCCACTCCAAATCCAGATTCAGAACCTCCCACTTTAGAAGAAATCCAACAAATAATCCGAGGACTTAAAAATAACACGGCCCCAGTGGAAGATGGCATAATTGCTGAAATGTGGAAAATAGGTGGTATGAGTCTTGCTCAAAAAATTCATATGATTATTAAAGACATCTGGGTCAAAGAAAAAATCCCTGAAGACTGGAAATGTGCACTAATTCATCCACTTCACAAAAAAGGGGATAAAACTGACATTAATAACTACAGAGGAATTTCCTTGTTACCAACAACTTACAAAATACTATCCAAGGCACTTCTCATGAGACTTGAAACACAAACTGATCATCTTATTGGCGAGTATCAGGCAGGATTTAGAAAAGGCAGGTCATGTGCAGAACAAATTTTAAATCTCAAAACCATCTTACAAATCCGTAAAAACCGACAAACAGTAATCACCTTTGTAGACTTTAAAAAAGCTTATGACTCTGTTGACAGACAAACACTTTTTAAGACGCTAGAAGAATACAAAGTAGACAGAAAAACAAGAGAATTAATCAAACAGACATTAACGGATACCATTTCAAAAGTAAGGTTCTTAGGTGAGGTGTCGGAACCTTATAAAATTGGCACAGGAGTTCGACAAGGAGATGGACTATCACCTCTTTTATTCAATCTTGTTCTGGACAAAGTAATAAAAACCTGGGAGAATGAAGAAAAAGGAATAACCATTGGCAGGCTACTCAGAAATAAACTTCACTTGCGGTGTTTGGCCTTTGCAGATGATCTGGCAATTCTCTCCAACAACAAGCAAGAGGCAGTATACGCACTTGAAAAACTGCATGAAATTGCAGCTAAATGTGGTCTCGAAATATCATATGTTAAAACCCAATATATGGAAGGATCTTCACGGTACCAAGATGGACAACCCTTAAAAACGCGATTTGGCAATATCTCTCAAGTAGCTAAATTCAGATATCTAGGAGAAATTATTCAACCTACAGGATTAAATCGTGAAACAAACAAGGAGAGAATAACTAAATTACAAAAAGCCTACAGAATCACCTGGAACAGATACAACAAAAAGTCAATATCCCGAAATGCCAAGTTAAGACACTATAACACTGTAATCAAACCGGAGGCATTATACGCATCAGAAACCTTGATTATTGGAGGAAGATCATTGATTAAAGATATTGAAAAGCAAGAAAAGAAAATTTTAAGAAAAATTTTTGGCACTGTTTGTACCGGAGGAATTTGGATGAAAAGGAAATCAAACGAACTGTATCAGCATTCGGAAAAAATTTCAGACACATTCAGGAAAAGACGAATTAAATTCTACGGCCATATTATCAGAATGAGTAATAACAGACTAACAAAAAGAATTCTAAATCTAGCCCTTTCAATGAAAATTAAAAACAACTGACTAATTGAAATTGAAAAGGATCTCCGGGAAATAGGAATAACAGACGACATCATACAGGACAGATGCCGATTTAGTAGCATGGTCAACAATCACCAGTTTGCCAACAGCCAATATATCAGAAGAAGAAACACGTGGACAGAAGAACGAAGGAAAGAACACAGCAAAAGGATGAAGAGGTTTTGGGAACAGAAGAAAAACACATCTGCTAAATAAGTTCACTCGCGCTCCTGAGTTGGGCACAACGATGGAAGAAGAAGAATAATTATAATACTAATTAATAATAGAAAATTCACTCACCATTTGCTAAATACTGTTCGATGTCTTCAGCAGTCAGTACTCGATCCATGATGTTCACTCTGTAAGATACTGGTGATCAATGAGGTTGAGAAGAAGTTTGGCACAGAATTTATATCCTGTCACGAACGGTAAATTGTGTTGTCGAAAGTAGGTCCCAGTCCGCTCACCCCAGGAATAGTGCCTAACGGGACCCAACGCGTCACCCGGAAATAGCGCTGCGCTAGGAAACTATGCACTCCAGGAATAGTGTATAACGGGACCAGTTGCTCGCCGACGCATCATCTGTGACGCGCGCTGGGAATAGCAACAACCGTTGTCGCCTGCGGGGTTGTGCGCCCGACTAAGCTCCACAGAATACTCAGATAGATTCAGGAGGTTTGTGCGGCCATCTGGGCGGCCGGTCAAGGAACTATCGTATGCGCAAGCCCGGGCGGTGCTGTCCCCTTAGCGGTGGAGGAACGAACTAACGATCCGCCATCTTGTGACGTAAATGCTGATTGGCTGATTCAAAAGCCCGCAAAGTCACCATTAGAGGGGAGGGAGGGAGGTCCCCCCCACCACCTCGTGACTAAGGATTGCAATCCCGCAGTGTTTTCAATCCCGCGGGATCCGCGCGGGATTTGTGCCAATCCCGCGGGATCCCGCGGGATCCGTGCGGGATTGGTACGCATATATTTAAAACATATTTAATTAAAACGTTAATAAATTAAATAATAATTAAATTAATAAATAATTTTTAATGTTAAGTGATAAAAATTAACAGTTAACAATATTTTGACTGGCGAAATGACATTAAAACTTTTTAGCGTTTCTTAAGTGTATGTCGATGATTTACATTTTTGTTTTTTAATCTAAACTAATTTTTAAACAAATAATAAAAATGGAAAATATTGTGTCTTAGGTCATATTATGTGCCTTACAATACATCACATAAGTTTAAAAATATGGTTTGCTTAATGGCCAAGTTACCAGAGTTTTTTTTTTTAATTCTAAATAAACGTTCTATAAACACCGAGAAAAGCATTCCATTTCACAAAGTGAAGTGAATATACTCTGTAAAGTGTAGAGACCGAGCTTGGTGGTGTAACGGATATCGTTCTGGCCTCGCATTTGGGAGGACGGCGGTTCGAATCCCCGTCCGGGCATCCAGATTTGAGTTTTCCATGGTTTCCCAAATCACTCCAGGCAAATGCCGGGATGCTTCCTTCAAAAGGTCATGGCCGAATTCTTTCCCATTCCTTTCCCCCATCCTTTCCCGTCTCTAAAGACCTCACTGTTGAGAGACGTAAAGCACTTAAAAAAAAGTAAAGTGTAGACTTTGATCAGAACAAGATCTCATAACTTTTTGTCACTGCACAAGCACGAGAATTGGCCTTTTTTTGCGTGATTCATTATTATATCTCTTGATTCCTTGATTGATATTGCAGTTGATTCAATGTTATTAAAAGAAACTACTCACCAACACATAAACTGTCAAGTATTTCAGGTTTACTTATGTGGCGTAACGACGTTTTTAGAGTGAAAATTATTGTTTTTTAGTAAGAAAGGAGACTTTCTCGGCGAATGATTGCAGTCCTCATAGGTTGTATCTCCGGATTTCATTGCAAACACACGAAATTACACTCGTGAGGAAGACGGCGGAGGCAGCCGTCGGAGTATGGTGTTCCTACAACACAATTCGTCGATACACCCGTGAAAATTTCATTATAACTTTTTTTTACCTTTAGTCGAAATAATAAAGGAGAAGAGGGATTAATCGAAAGCCTGAGCGGCACATGAAACTAAGTGGCTTTCGTCAAAGAAACGCATTGAGGCAGTGGTCAAAACAACAATAAGTCAAAGGATATACAATTTCCTTTTGATAACTGTTAAATAAATAGGTATGTGATTGTTAAATTACGATAACATTAGTTTCATATCATCGAATAATCAAATTTTCAGCCGCAAATTAGGAAATTGTCACAATTACTTTATCTGCAAATACAGAAAATGGGAATAATGAAACCGTGAATAAAAAGCCGTGTAGTTCAGATAACTCTTAGAAAATAATTATATAGTTAGAAAATCGTACTAAATACGCAACATAACTCAAATTACAGAAATGTGTACTCTAAAGAAACGTAAGTTTTTATGAATACGTGAAAGTGTGTTTATTTACTTACGAATGACGAAGGTTGACAAAAACAAACGTTTATTCACATGAGTCAAATGCCAGTTGGAAGGGTACAGGCAAACAGTGCAAAATATCCGACAGAGATCGAGTGGGGCAGCGAGTCACGCAGACTGACACGCGTTTCTGCCGGATTTTGCGGATTGCGGATCCGCTTATTTTTGTGCGGGATCCGCCTGACTGTTTAATGATGCGGGATCCCGCGGGATTGCGGGATCCCGCTTTGCTGGATTGCAATCCCTACTCGTGACGTCATGGGGTTTCCCGGTTTCTCGCCAGCTAAGACAAACTCCACCTACTGAAACCATTGCAATTAAGACTAAGATATTTGGAAATTATGTCTATAATGGAGTTGTTTAGGATCGATACTACTGATCAGCAGAAGTTAGTTATTTACTATTACTTGTTTATTTTTTATATTTATCTGTGGTATTAATAGCAAAATTATTTTTATATTTATGCTTCAATACTAATGAAAATAACAAACTGTCGGACTAAACAAAAAGACAGCAAGGATATTCATGTGAATCCCAGATGGTGGGCTATATGCAAGATATTTTAGATAAATTGTACAAGGGAGGCCAAGTTGATAGAGTGGCACTAGATTTTTCTAAGGTATTAGACAGAATAAACCATAAAATGGTTTTAAACAAACTATTAGACTTGTTTAAAAAAGTTACTTGCTGGATAGAGGAATTCTTAAAGGCAGAAAGCAAAGTGTTACAGTAGGAAATACCTTATCAAAAGAGGTGAAAGTAAATATGGGAGTGCCACAGGGTAGTGAACTAGGACCGTTGCAGCTCATGACTGTGTTGATGGGTTACGATCGGAACTTAAGTTGTTTACAGATGTCATAATGGTATATAACAGGATCAAACAAGGTGAAGACTGTAAAGAGCTGCAGGGTTACCTGGATAGAATAACTAAATGGATATTTCAGCATGGAATTAAGATAAATTCCAAGAAGAGTCAGTTTATTAGGTACACAGATAAAAAGCTAAAGGTTAATTATGATTATAGGGTGGGGACAGAATTGCTTGTTGAAAGCTTGAAACGTAAATATCTTGGCATATCGTTTGATAATAAACTTAACTGGGCAGAGCACATATGGCAGGTGATGGGAAAAGGTTGCAAAATCCTTCATTTACTGGAGAGGGTGAAGAGAGGATGTACCAGAGAAGTTAGAGAACTGGGTTAAAAAACATTCGCCAAACCTTTGGTTGAATATGGTGGTGTAGTTTCGGAGCAACATTTTGCTTACCAAATATAGGAGTTGGAGGGTGTGGTTCTCCGGGTGGAGCCGCGTCGATTTATTATAACCTAAAGTTTCTGCCATCATGCTGTGGCCTTCTCCAGAGGACCTCTTTTCAGTTGCCGCTATCGCCTTATATAGTAGCAGGATCATGGCGCCCGCGCTAATCGTCTGCCGTGACGTCACCGTGCCCAGTGTAGGCGGTAGGATTTAGTTGTTTGTCTTGGGTTTTCCTGAGCAGATATGACCAAATATGGTCAAGTTGTAAACCACTGTCGGCATTCATATTGTTCTGCCGTTTTTGTATTTCTAAAACCTCTCGCACCCGCCTAGGCCACCATCTGCTCTCAATGGCTATTACAATGGTCTTATCAAATAAAATTGAGTGGCCACTATCGGCTGAATGCAGAACTACAGCAGACTTGTTTGGGTCGTTATTTTTCAAATGTCTGATGTGCTCATTGAGCTTCTCCTTAACGGTGCGTCCTGTTTCCCCAATGTAAACCTTACCACAACTACAAGAAATTTCATATACCCCTGTTGTTTGCAAATGTTCTCTTCTGTCTTTAACACTGGTCAGGATGCTGGACAATTTTCTAGAGGCCTTCTATATGGGACAGATATTCTTCTTTTTTAGCAGCCGACCAATCTTATCTGTCACACCTTGGATGTATGACAGGACAGCCACTGAATTGTCAGGTGGTTTGTTGTTCTCCGCCGGTGATGCTGCAGTGTGAGACAAAGTGCAGCGGTCAAGTCAAGCCAGGGCTTTATTACAAGCTGCTACGCTATAGCCATTGGCTAGAAATATCTCCTTTAAATTTCTCTTTTCAGCGGTCATACTCGCTTCGTCGCATACCACTTAACTTAATTTTTTTTATTTTGAAGATATTTTAGCTGTTAAATTAGATAAACTGAAAAATTTATCTATAATTTGCTGAATTTAACCTGACTATCAAGCTTTTTCTAAATCAATAAAACCAGCGAAAAAGAAATGAGAATTTACTACTAAGATGGGCCATTTTCGAAGCTCTATTTCTAACTGAAAATATTTGTATTTCGCCTCACTAATTATAATCCTAACTTTTTATTCCAATGTTATTATTACATTTGTTGATAAGAATTTGTAACGGTAGAGAATGAAATAGAGTTTGAGAACTTGATATTAAGCTGGCGGTCGGGTACAGTGTTGTTGCAACCTTCATCTTTTTGTCTTAGGACACGACATTCTCCGGAAGAAAGGAATTTTTGGCATGAAATATTGAGAAACCTGAAGATAATTATCCAGTGGTCAACTAGGTCTATATATCCACGTATTAGCTGGTTGATGAGGTAAATTATGTTGTCACTTTGGATATTACACATCAGCCTTTGAAAATAGTACTGTTGTGTTACTTACATACAAGTCCATAAATTAAGGGAGATCCACGGGAAAAACATACAGTAGGACCTTAAAAAGTGCTCTAAAAGGTGTCCTGGAAAATCGCAGACAATCTAATGACACAAGATATACAGGAAAGTGGAGTGTGAAGACCTCGCATGGCAATTCAGGATGTACAATGGCATCCCGTACTGTGGATCAGTCCGTACAGCCATGGCTTGCGATAATGATAAGCTTCAGCTGCAAGTTTTTTTTTGTCTAATTGCTTTACGCTTCGTCAACGTCAGGGTCATTAGAGGCGGGAAAGGCCTGGAGACAAGGGAAGGGAAGGAATTCCGCCATAGCATTTGGAAGGAAGCATCCCGGCACTCACCTGTTGTGATTTGGGGAAACTATGAAAAACCCAAATTAGGTTCCAGGACGGGGATTCGAACCCACGTCCTCCCTAATGCGAGGCCAGAGCCTTACCGCTCACCCACCACGTTGGGTCAACTGGAGGTCAACAAAGGTCCGAGATGGCGATGTTAGGGCTCAGTCCTTCGACCTATAGCGCCCAATGCATGTTCAGTGTAACTTAAGACCAGGAAGCGAGCGAGCCATGTGATGTTCTCAAATTACAGGAACTCGTCCACCAGGCCAGACAGATCTATGTGGGCGGACGTTATCATGCATCAGGTGGAATCCAGTTAATCCACACATAATGTTTATTGCAAGAAGTCTTCCTGATAAACAGCATCCGTCACGGTACCCCTAGGACACACATGCATTGTGATAAGTACTTATGCCGCTCATGTCGCACCAGACAAGGACACCTGCGCCGCCATGTAATAATTTAATTTTTAATTAAATTGCGATGGAGCACAGGCTCCGGCGGCAATTTCTCTACACACCCATCATCCCCCCTTCCTGCACCCACCTATATTTGCCCTCTACATATTTTAACTTTAAATTTTTTCAACGATTTCGGTCAATTATGGATCATTTCCCTTGGTAACTTATTCCAATTCTGACACCCTTACTTAAAAAAGATAATCTTCCCACACACTTGTGCCTGAAATCGAGTGCCAGCTTGTGGTCATGGTCATCTTTTCCCTTCCATGCACTACTTTCCATACCTACTCCAATATCTTTCCATACTTCATCGCCAGTATACGCCTTGCACACTCCCATGACACTCTTCACCCTCCTCCTGTCTTGCAATGAATCCCATTCCATTTCTTTTATCATATCTGTTACTGATTGCATTCTCCGATAATTTCCAGAAACAAATCTAGCAGCCCTTCTTTACACCCTCTCCAAATCCTGTATTTGATTCTCAAAATGTGGGTCCCATACTACAATACCATATTCAAGCAATGGTCTCACCAAAGTTTTGTATCCCAATTCCTTTACTTCTCTCGTACATCCCCTCATCACTCTTGAATTGAATTTGCTAACCTAATAGAGATACACGTACCACAAGTAAAAATTGTGTTAGAGAGTTGGTTAAAAGAAGAAGTACTAGACAGTGAGGTTTTTCATGATGGTTACAGAGTGTACCGCGGAGATAGAGGATCAATTGGTGGAGGAGTTTTCATACTGGTTAGCAAAAATTACCAGAGTTCACTGGAGTTCATAGATCAAGACCATGAGTTACTTTGAGTAGATTTCTGACTTAATAAAAAAGAAAAAATCAGGGCCTGTGGGTCGCTTTCCACAACAATGGCAACTCAACCCAGGCAAAATGGAAACAGGACACTACCCCGCGGCAAGACACCCCACTCGTCGCCTTTGTGCGAAGAGAATGCAGCTGCCGAAGCCGACGACACACAAACAAACACTGCGCTGCGTGGTTTATCGTGCGTCTGTATGCTGAGCAGCAGGAGTTTAGTCCACCGCCGTGATGTATTGACCGAGCATGCTGAATGAGCGGTAACGCTCTGGTCTCGTATTCGGGAGGTCGTGGGTTCGAGTCCCCGTCACGCCAGTCAGATTTCTGATTTCTATGGTTTGCCAAAATCCCTCCAAGTGCATCGTAGAATGGTTACGTTAAACGTCATGGTTGAATTCCTTCCTCTTACATGCCCCTTGTTCTTTCCCGATACTAATGACCTCGACGTCGACGAGGCAGAATGCTAGAAGCAGAAATGAAATAAAGCAATTTTTTTCGTGGAACTCGGATGTCCCTTAACTTATGAACGTGATTGTACATATACTGGCAAACATCAAAATCCCAACACCCAAACGGAGTTGTGATGATTGAAATATATCCTCAAGTATCATCATATGAGGAGTATTAAATGATTAAAAATTGAAAGTTATACATGTAATAGTATTAGAAATATATGGCTACTTACTATGCAAAATTCCTACGATTTTTAACGTATAAGTGGTGAACAGTGTGGTATAGAAAGACACGTTTTGTTCATAAGTTATTGTTGACCCCAAGTATGCCAAGGTGAAGAGTGACGACCTTCTAACTGTGAGAGAGGTCGGAGACTTCACGTGTTTCAGTTGGATGCATCATATCGTGAAATCTCTCGAAGAATTGGCAGTAGAATTTTTAGTATACAGAGGCTTTACACAGTGAATGAAAGAATGCTCTAGTGTTCCTAGAGCAGGCGGAGATCCATACAGAAGGACAACAGCACGTGAAGACCGCAAAATTGTGTGGGTGGCTGTTGCTGGCAGACGGGTGACTGTAGGCCAGATCCAAGCAGTGGTTACGGAGAGAGTCACCCCGTAGACCAGGGGTGGCCAACCGGTCGATCGCGATCGACCGGTCGATCGCGGCTGTTAATCCAGTCGATCGTGTCGAGGTAGCTCCCTTTTGCCTTCAGCGCGCGATGGACAATAGGCGGGAAGGTGTGGAACGCTGTCAATCATCCAGTTGACGACGTTAACAATATTTTAATTTTGTAGATCCTTGAAAAATGTGCTACAAAGAAATCAAAACTTTTACTTTCACCAAGAATGGTAATGGGACAAGGCTAAATGTAGGTGGATGCAGAAAAGGGGGAAGATGGGTGTTTAGGGAAATTGCCACCGGAGCATGCGCTCCACTGTAATTTAATTTAATTTAAAAAAGTAAACTGTTGCTGCTTAATACGTAATACATACGTTACAATACAGAAAAATGGAAATTTAGAGAGACATTTTAACACAATTCATAGTAAATATCTGATAGATTTTCCACCTAACAGCGAAATAAGAAAAAGTAAATTGCAAGCATTGAAATCGCAATTAACAGTCCAAGAATGCGTGTTTTCTAAGCCTACTGAGCAAAGTAAGGCTGCAACTGAAGCTTCTTTCCAAGTAAGCTACAGAATTGCATAAAACTGCAAAGCTTTTTCCGCTGGAGAATATATCAATAATTTTAGAAGCAGTGTCAGATCGCTGTTCGTGAATTTCAAAAATAAAAATGAAATTAAAGAAGCTATTCATGGTTTACAGCTGTCTCGAAATACTGTGATGTGCCTTATAGAAACGATGAGTGAAAACATAAACGAACAACTACAACTGCGTTGCTTTTTCGCCACAACTTGACTAGTCAACAGATATCACTGATGCTGAACAATTACTTATTTTTATTCGGATGGTCTTCGATGATTTATCGACGAAAGAAGAACTGCTAAGTATGATTTCCTTAAAAGGAAAAACTATTGGCCCTGATATATTCACGGAATTCAAAGCATATATTAGCAAGACTAAGCTACCTTTGTATAAACTCCCATCAATGACAACTGGTGGGCCTTCTGTAATGACAGGTAATCATAATGGTTTTATTGCTCTTTGCCACAAAGACGAAGAATTTCCTTAGCTACCACTGCATAATTAATCAGCAAGTACTGGCAAGTCAGAGACTTAACACAAAACATGTAATGGATATTTCTTTCAAGACTGTAAATTTCATAAAAGGAAAATCTCTCTTTATACAGAAATTAGATGTGAATGAACCAGATTTGGCATTGCACACTGACATAAGGTGGTTAAGTCAAAGTAAGTTTTTGAAAAAGATTTCGAGATCTACTGGACGAAATAATAAAATTTCTAGAAGGTAGGGGTGATGATTATCGGCAACTGCATGATTTAGACTGGCAAAATGATTTAGCACTTTTAGCAGATTTTACCGGAAAACTGAACACTTTAAATCTGGAACTACCAGCCAAGAATAAAACATTAATAGAAATTATAAGTTCTATTACAGCATTCTAAAGTCAAACAGCGTCTATAATAGTTGACATCGAACATAAAAAATTTCAACATTTTGTAAACGTCAAGGATAATTTGTAAAAACATCCTACCCACAATTCCATTCTTGACAAGTACACGACAGAAATTAAGGCAGTGGCATCAGACTTCGAAATTCGCTTTGGTGATTTCAAATATATTGAGAAGTTGGTGGAATTCATAAGTTATCCGTTTAATAATTCCATTGATCATAGTGATATCTATGAAATAGCTAAAAAATTTGCAGATACATTTCAAATGGACCACATGATATTTCAAAACGAAATTATTATTCCGCGCCGCAACATATTTCTAAAAGCAAGGTCACCCTCAGGTCTTGATTTCTGGGCATTGGTTTCCAACGAGAAATATTCAAATTTAAATAAATTTGTTGAACAACTTCATTCGTGTTTTGGTTCAATGTATTTATGTGAATTAGGGTTTTCCTACTTAAAACAAACAAAAAATAAGCACCGTTCTCGCTTGACAGACGCCCATACATTGGATTCTGTGAGGTTGGCAATTTAAAACTACAAACCTGATTTTGCTAATCTAGTGGGAGATGCTCAGACGCAATGCTCACACTAATATATATAAGTAGTTACTAACAAAAATTTTCAGTTTAATGTTTTACATCTTAATAAAATAAAAATACAACAAAATTGTGTGCTGAACTATACTGTTTCATTTAAAATTTCAAGAATTACGTCATTGGTCGATCGCACATGGTTTCGTCAGCTAACAGTAGATCTTGGGTCTAATAAAGTTGGCCACACCTGCCGTAGACGATTTTAAAACAATTGCTAGAATCTGGGTTACACTCTCTGACCGCTATGCAATGTATTCCATTAACCTGATTTCACTTCTAGCATCGTCTAACCTGGTGTAATAGAAAACGCAAATGGATACGTGAATGGCGTACATTTATAACAAGTCTCGATTCTGCCTGTGGCAAAATGATAATCGACAACATGTACACAGGCGTAGTGGAGAAACGGCTTATTCTGCTATGATTTCAGAACGTCACACAGTTGCAGCCATTGGTGTCATGGTTTGGGGGCAATCAGTTTCGACAGCAGGACTGAGTTGGCTGCTATTGAAGGCACAATGACAGCCCACCACTATGTGGACGGGGTCTTGCACCCTATTGTGATACCCTTCATGTCCTCAATCCAAATCCCATCTTCCAACAGAATGATGCCCGTCCTATACTATGGCCAGCACAACACAAGCCTTGCAAGGGGTTACGATCACAATTTGGACTGCACTGTCCCCAGATTTGTTTCCAATAGATCATTCTGGGATGCCAAGAGTTGATCACGTGGTCACCCAGCATAAAAAGTTCAACCGCTAACTGCACAAGACATGCGTAGAGAGACGTATGCTAAGAAGACATCCGAACACTTATTGATTCAATGTTGGCAAGGATCCACGAATGTATAGGTGCTTAAGGTGGGCACACTTGTTATTGACAACTGTATCTAGAGGTAATAAACTTAGCCTAATGCATTTCAATTTGCTATCATTTCTTCTGGGCATGACCGTGGATATATCTACAAATTTTCCTAAAATTCCACTATTCCTGTTTGGGTGTTGGTATTTTAATTTCCGCCAGTGTAATTCACTATGATTTCAGAAATTCTAGTTTCCTTAGTCTTTCAATGTGAATATGTACCTATACAGAAAAACGGTGAAGTATATTAGTTTGTTCTTTAGCTATGAAACTAATTATATTGTTTATGTATATACATATTTAACTCAGTTCACCGGAAAAAAATGACTGAATGTAATACTTTCTTGTTTGACACATAAAAACTACATTTTGTATTTTATTTTATTTTTTTTAAAAAGAAACAGGTACATAAATATCTTATATATTAACTTAAATTAGTAAATATTCCTCAGTTTGACCTATTATGTCCAAAAATTTGCGAAATTTTGAATTTATAAATTAAATATTTTTTTTTGCCTATGGATAGTTAGATTATCTTTTACAAATAGAAAACCTGTCCAAGTGCCGATTGTGAACAAGATATGGGTAACCTTGATTCTATTGCGACAGTGTGTAATTACAGGACGCCAATTTTATTTTCTCCAGAGGCCGGAAGTAATTATTTGACCGAAAAGAGAGCGTAAAGTCTTCATATGACAAGCCGAAATCGGCAATTCTAAAGGGAAAAAGGTGGCCGGAAGAGACGATTGGAAGTGGGCGCGAAATTGGAGACTGGAATTGATTATCAGCTGGAAGAGATAAGTAACTGGCGAACAGTCATCGTTACCTCACAGCTACTAATGATATCCACAATTGTAAATGAAAACACCGTCTATTAGCAACTGGTTTAATTGATATAGCTCAAAACCAGCACCTATATCAATAAAACCAGTTGTTAATAGACGGTGTTTTGATTTACAATTGTGTAACAAGCAACTGCGGAAGGCTGGCCAATATACCATATACTAATGATATCGGTTGGCCCGTAGACTATCACAAATATCTACAGTAAAAGAGGATTACGGCTAGTGTATGGGCAGCTAATTTGGTGAGAACACTTTAGTGGAGAAATGTGGGGGGGGGGGGGGACCCGATATTTTATTTACATACCTCTGGAGGTGTGTATGAAATCAGTTAGGTGCGTGAGCGTTGGAACCTACTATAAATAACACCTGCCGCGCTATGGTATGGCCCGCTGTGTGGTTTGATCCACACGAAGGAGATAAACGCGGATTCCGAAACACAGACAGAAAATTTCCTTTGAGGTATTGCCGACTGCGCTCGTTACATTACGGATTCCTCGACATTTTAGGACAGTATCTAGCTGTGAATAACGAAATGTATAAGAAATAATGTATGATACAAGAGACAAACCGCAGAAACTATGCCTCATAGCTAACAAGAAAGATGGTATAAGACGCCATTCGTGCCATATTCCCCTGCTATACACGGCAATCGGGTCCAAATTGAAGCAACATACCTATGATTGTGACAAAAACATCAGCCATTGGTTTCAAAAAGAATAACGCACTATTATGTCCGTAGTGATGTAGGGGCGAAGCTGCAACATCTATCAGAGAGGAGAGAGGGTGCCTATCCCGTATCTCCACTCCGTCCAGTAATATGATTCACTGGATAGTGACTTCAAACTGAGGCGTTCTTTCGGCGGGAAGCCCAAGAACATTTTATACATCTGGAAAGCCTCCATTCATTCAACACAGTTGTCTGCAGACTCGTTAAAACTCGGATCCCCAATTTTGGAAGAACGCGTATTCATGCTAGTTGCAGTTTACCATAGTTTTCGGTAGGTAAATTGGCACCGGTCATCATTTCTCGGAACAACTAAGGTCTGTTTCAATGCTTAACACGAGATAACATAAAATTTCATTGCTTATAATTTGCGGTATTGTTTACGTTGTCACAAAATTTTCGCGTTGCTTCTCTTTCTCACAACCTGCCTGATATTACCACAGCGTGAATGCAGTTGTTTTGGAGCCTCGCAGTTCATCATCACAAAGAAAAGACAAATTTTATGACGCAGCTTCTAAGAGATGTCCGTAATGACGTCTGTATATCAGTCAGTGTGTTAATGTTTCACATTTGGTAATATCAACATTCACGCAGCATTTGGTACATCTTCTATTTTTCTAACTCTATAAATACAATATACTACTCGTTACCCATATGCATCTTTCCAAATTATGTCACATCTGAAAGTACATAATACTTTATAACCCAACTTGGAACCATGGGAAACTATAATACCGTTGAATCACCTTGACCATATTCTTTCTTGCACCGGTAGTTTATGAAAAATATTACACAAAATTGTTGGTGTCTTCTGAAAAAATGAATTGAGTGGTGGTCCTGCATGGATATTCTTGGTATAGGCGTAAAAAATGCTCCTTCCTTACTTTCTGCAAAAAAATCGCGAAGTCGAGGTAGTAGCACCGCACAACCAAAAATTCAAATTTTAAATTTGGGATCCTAAATCATCAAGATACCTATTACGCATGCCCAAACAATTTCGCTATGCACTTACGAACTAAGCGTACTTTTAGGTAACTTTACAATAAAAAAAAAAACTACAAACTGTACATCGTTCACTAAGAATTACGTCTACTTGAAAAAATTACAAATACCCAACGTATTATTCAAGTATGCAACCAAAACCTTATTAATCAAACATTAAAAAATTAAATCCTACACTAAAGATTCTTAAATTTTTCCACATGTTATCAAAAAGTTTGATTTAGTGGCAAAGAATATCAATGAAAAAACCAATCAGATCTGTTTGATCCAAATTTAAAATCTGTATGATAGCTGACTACATGGCGCCTAAATTGAAATACTTTATACATCCAAACACCCGGTGAAATGAAAAATAAATAAATTAGTACAGTCCACGAACCTACTACGTTATCGTAGCAGGGGGAGAGGTGATACTCCCACGTGACGTGTCCCAGGTGTCGGATAGGGAGGTCCTCACCGGTTTACCGGCGGACTAGAGCGAAATAAAATAGGTCTCGCGGACCAAACACACCACGGTCAATGGCCTCAATGGCGGAAGAGGAATAGGATTATTCCCAATGGCAGAAAGGGCGGAAGAACCACATGTTCTGGAACTAACCCCTCCAGTCCTAAAAAAAAACTGGGCTTCGGTCCAAACAATGTGATTCTCAAGTACCATGAAGAGTGGCAGAAATCAACATATTACCCCAGGTGGTAGCCAATCCACTGCTGTTAGGGACAGTACAACCAGACTTTCGGATTCTGGGGTGTCTGGTATGACACGCGAACAGAGGGTATCGGAGACCTCTGGCCAACTTCGCCCTAAAACCAAAACTTTTTTTGGAACACGGAACATAAACACACTCTTGCGAGCAGGAAAATTTCATGAACTACAGGAAACCCTAGACAAACAAAAAATTTTGATACTAGCACTTCCAGAAACAAGACTAATAGATGAAAATGCAATGGACTTTGGCAATTACAGACTCTTCAAAAGTAAGACTAACAAACGAATCCTGAAAAATACTCCACATTTAGGAGTCGCTTTTGCAATTAGCAAAAACATACTGAACTCTGTAACGAATGTGAAATCCATAAACAACAGATTAATGACTATCTCCTTCAAATGTGTAAACAAAACATACACACAAATCAATGCGCACATGCCAATCAAAAAGTATAATAAAACAGATCGTGGAAAGGTAGATATTTGCTGGGAAACACTAGAAGAAACGATATACAACATCCACAAAGCCACATCAAAATTTTAGTAGGAGACTTTAACGCACAACTAGGAAGAGAAAGAAGATACAGAAAAACAACTGGAAAATACCCGGCTCACAAATGGACCAACCAAAATGGACAGAGATTAGTTGAACTCTGCAGTAGATTCAATCTAAAAATAATGTCAATAAATTTTAAAAAGAAACCATCAAAACAGATGACATGGCGAGCACCAAACTCACTCTTAGGCGAGTTCCAAATCGATCAGGTAGCTATCTCATATCCAAAACACAGAGAAATTTTGAATGTACAGGCTAGAAGGGGTGCAAACATAGATTCTGACCATTACTTGACTAGAATTAAATTTAAGTTGATACTT
The DNA here is from genome assembly GCA_031002005.1 of Vandiemenella viatica. NCBI lineage: Eukaryota > Metazoa > Arthropoda > Insecta > Orthoptera > Morabidae > Vandiemenella > Vandiemenella viatica. Next base: position 18,783 of record JARYHS010004244.1, read on the forward strand.
CAAAATATCATCAAAAAGAAACCACCAATTCCAAACTTCGATGCAGGCAAAATTCAACCTTCATTTATAAAAGAATTGAACAGAAAGAATTCAGAAAATTGGCAACAACTCAAAACAAAACTGATTGAAGCAGCACAAAAACTAATCCCACAGCAAAAACGCAGAAAACACCCTTGGTGGAACGAGCAATGTGACCAAGCAATCAAAGAACGACATCAAATGTACATCAAATGGAACAACAGAAAAACAGATGACAACTACAAAGAATACCTGAAAAGTAGGAAGGAAACAGCAAAATTAATCAGACAAACCAAAAGGAAATATGAAAATGGGCAACTGCTCGAAATTGAGAAAGACTTCCAGAAAAAAATAATACACGCAATTTATACAGAACTTCCAAAGGAAAACTCACAGGATACCACCCACAAAGCCTCTGCTTTAAAAAAGACGGACAACTGGCATTAAACAATAAAGAAATCTGTACTCGCAGAGTATTTTGAAAAACTCTTAAATTGTTCCGAACCAAAACAACGATTTGCACCACAAGAACCTAAAGAACAAAATCCAAATTCATCACCACCCGATGAAAATAAAATTGTTAGGAAAATCAAAAGACTCAAAAACAACAAAGCAGCTGGTGAAGATGGAATCATTGCAGAGCTTCTAAAATCAGCGGGATCAAAAACTATAAAAGAGATCACAAAAATGATCCAAGACATTTGGCAAACAGAAAAAATTCCAGAAGATTGGAAAAATGCGTTAATCCACCCTTTACACAAAAAGGGAGACAGAGCAAGTGTTAATAATTACAGGGGCATCTCATTGCAGTCAGTACCATACATAATTTTCTCCCAGTGTCTCCTCGATAGGGCTGAACAACAACTAGAACCATGGATCGGAGAATATCAAGCAAGATTTAGACCAGGTAGATCATGCACAGAACAAATACTCAACCTAAAACTTATCCTCAGACATCAAAGAATTTGTAGCAACCGTTATGTCTGCACATTTGTTGATTTAAAAAAGCATATGACTCAGTTGATCGAGAGTCATTATTCCAAATATTGAAAGAACAAGGCTTAGACCCCAAGACTCTTGCTTTAATACAACAAACACTAACAGATACAAAGTCCAAAAGAAATTTTTTGGGGAAATATCAGAACCATTTTTTATTAAAACAGGAGTAAGACAAGGAGACAGACTTTCTCCGTTACTGTTCAACTGCGTCCTTGAAAAAGTGTTACGGGAATGGCGGAAACAAAAATCAATCCTTGGAATAGACCAGCCAATTATATTAGGCAGAGGAAAATTAAAGATAGATTCCCAAGCATTTGCAGAGCCGGCCTCGGTAGCGTAGGGGCTAGAGTGCTAGCTCCACGTGCCGAAGGTCGCCTGTTCGAATCCGGCCGCGGGCATGGATGTTTAAGTGTTGTGTGTCTGTGTGAATGTCCTGTCTGTCCTGTGGTGTCCATACATAGAAAGATACGATGTACACTGGATGACTAATTGTTCACTGGAAGCTAAAAAAAATATGATCACATTGAGCTGGCTGAATGGCCTTAGCCGCCGAAAGCCAAAAAAAAAAAAAAAGCATTTGTAGACGACTTAGCAATCTTAACCCGTGACATTGCAATAGCCCAAACACAGATCGAACTCTTGAAAGAAGTAGCGGAGAAAGTGGGTCTACAGATTTCATTCGAGAAAACAGAATTTATGACCTGCAATAAAGAAACACCAAAATACATTGAGACGAAATATGGAAAAATCAAACGAGTCCCATACTTCAGGTATCTCGGTGAAACAATACAAGAGAATGGAACTGAAGCAAAAGCTAAAATGAAATTAGATGCCAAAAGATGGAAACAGCTTATCGCCTAACACAAAACGTCTACAGCAAAAAATACATCTCCAAGCACACAAAACTGAGACACTACAATACAATTATTAAACCAGAATGTCTCTATGGATCAGAAACACTTATTTTGATCAGAAAAAAAGATATAGAAAACATTGAGAAAGAAGAACGCAAAATTATAAGGAAAATTTTGGGCCAAAGACTCATAGGAGACCAGTACAGACTCAAAAGTAATCATGAAATTTTACAATATGCAGACATTCACAGTGATATTAGAAAACGCCGACTTAAATTTTATGGACACATCAAAAGAATGAACCCTAACAGACTGACAAGACAAATGGTTGAATTCTATGAAAACCGAAGTAAATTAAAATCGGATACTATGAAATAGGTTGGAGAAATCAAGAAAGACCTCAAATTAGCAGGAATTGTTCCAGACGATATTGAAAACAGAGACATATTTAAATCCAAAATTCACAAGTGGCAAGTTGACCGGGAGGAAAGATTTAAGAAAAGACCAGGAACAACTTGATCAGATGAGAGGAAACAAGCCCACAGTAAAAGTATGAAGGAAATATGGGCACAAAGGAAAGCGAGCAGACCCTTCTGAGTACTTTGCGTAGTCCTAATGGGCATATCCGCAAATAATAATAATAAATTAATACAGTATCCTACAAAAAAATTCAAATTAAATTTTAATTGGAAAAAAAAAACCATTCCAACAGTGTTACAATGTAACAGGCAATTTCCTTTAAGCAAAATAATTCCAATTAGATCACAACTTCCACTGTTTCAGAAACATTTATTTAATTTTGTCTCTCACGATCACATGTAACCACGAAACATCTCTCATTTTCAATTCTCCTAAATGGTTATAGACACCAAAATCTGTAGGTCACAACCGAAACCTATATAATTTTTTTTTAGGCTTGTAATTTTAATTTACTGTACATTCTGGCATAGAATCGTAGAACATTTCGCGATTGTTTGTCATCCCTTAATTCATGAACTCAGTTAATCATGTAGCCTGGGGATTAGCTGAGCTGTCACCCAGTGCATCGTCACCCACAGGCTTCTCTACTTACACCATCTCATTCTCAACCACCGTCGATGATTGTGGCTCTGAATAGACTAGATTATTATTACTATTAAGAATGACTTTGTCTCCCCCAGGCTTCTCTACTTCAACCATCTTTCAACCATCTCATTCTCAACCACCGTCGATGATTGTAGCTGTGAATCGTCTAGATTATTATTACTATCAGGAATGACTTCGTCGCAGACAGGCTTCTGTACTTCAACCATCTCATTCTAAAGCACCATCGATGATTGTAGCTCTGTACCAATTAGATTATTATCACTATTAGGAACGACTTCGTAACCCACAGGCTTCTCTACTTCAACCATCTCATTCTCAACCACCGTTGATGTTTCTAGCTCTGAATCGACTAGATTATTATTATTCCTGAAGGGGTCTACTATTTCCGGAAAAGCCCATTCTATCCACAGTATCGCTTCACTCGTGTATCACTGTATCAATTCTGGTATTCATGATCACCACTATAGTCGTTTCCTTGGTACCCGTCCCCTTGAAGCACACTATTTCTGTATTTCTGTCTTCCTTATGGCAGGAAAAATCCTTCGCGCGCCTCCTTCAATAGTTCAGAAGCTTGTTCGATTGTTTTAACGCTTTTGCTGATGAAAACCCTCCGTAACCTCGAGTTTATCATGCCTATGTAATCCATATCAGTTCGGTCAAAATAACGTTTCTCCATACAATGGTTTATTGAGAAGTACGACAGTCGTTTTTTCCAACTCGGATCGCAGGGCTTAACCGCCATAAGCTCTCTCTTAACCCCCCTCCCCTTCCCCAGTCTGTCTGTCTGATTACAGAAATATTTCAAAAAACTTTCGCTAAACTGTTGGTAGGCAAACCAGCTTTTGGCTGCTTAATATCAGTCTTCAAACCCATGCAAGAAATCGGCAAGATGAATAACCCCCTAGTAGTCAAAATAATCAAACGTTTCATGATAAATTGTCCCGCTATAGTGGCAACCACTCGGCGAGAAAACCTCCCAATATTTCATATAAAATTTTCTTTCTTGCATTATTTCTTGTGTCACACCCTTACATTAACTAACTATTGAGTAAGACACTCATTATTCTTACTACAACCTACTTTTACCTCCGAAACTCATTTTTGGATTACATCTCGTAACTCTGATATAATTACACCTAACTTCTTTTCAATAACAGCTGCCATTTCTACCCTAATTTCCCTTATTTTAGTATATTAGAAGCTAACTCGTCTCGTTCTTCTCTATACTGTCTGCATGATCTCTGTGTTTAATTTCACAGTATTCTGTAGTCACAGCAATACATACAGCTTGACTGTTATTAAATTCTTCAAAATTACCCCAAGCATTTTCAAATTCTGAAAAATTCAGTTCAGTGTTTGCTTTCAGTTGAGTTTGTTCAGATCCAAATTCCCCAAAATCTAATTTCAGTTCCCCAAATATGTTTTCACAACCATTTTGACCCTGTTCAATTTTTGCTGTCTCGCAGGGCACGAATGTGGTCGAGTGTGCTAAAGCTTCTACGGAATTCTGCTTGTTAAATTGGTTGGACAGAATCAGGGATTGAAATGATTCAGTTGAACACAATGTTTGTAAAAAGTCGACAAGCATAGGGGTCGGTAGTTTTTGATGTTATGAATATTTCTCTTTTTGAGTAGCAGAATGGTTTTAGCTTTATTCCATGAAGAAAGGATGGATGCTTTGTTTAGGCAGTAAGAGAAGACTTTAGCCAAGTGATTGATAGTTTGTTCGCCAACTAGCTTCAAATATCAACGGAGAGACCGTCGTCGCCAGCGGCCGTTCCTTTTTCCATGTTATCTATAGCATAACTGACTTCAGATGGTAGTGGCATTGTGGATATATTTTGAGGGGGCAGAGATTATCGCAGTTTCCTGTAAGCTGCTCTATAGGCTTCTATAAAACCTATAATGAATTTAAAAATTTCATCTTTGTCAGTATATCTCCATTGTTTCTATACATTACTATTATCTGCTTCTTACCGAGTGCAAGCTCTCTTTAAACCTGTTTTCTTTTGTAGACAATATCTTACAACGTTTTCATTGTACAACTTTATATCGGACATCATGTTTTTCATCAAAGTTTTACACAGCTCAAAATACTGTGTAAAACCTTCATTTCCCTCCTCTTGTTCAGTAGATCTTTTGTTTTACTGCTGAATTTGCTCTTTTGGATGTTTTAAACCTGCACGATCTGTGCTTTCTACTTTTTTGAAACATTCAGAACGATACGAGCTATTCTGCTGGATGTTGCTTAAAGCACAGATGTATTATTAGATTATTAAGAACCCAACTGCATTCAGTTTACCTGCAGGTTCACCGCAGTAGTAAAAAAGAGTGCCAGAATTTAGAATGTAAAAATCCTTCACCTATACGGCGTACTTCACATACACCGACAACGCTCCAATTGATCTTGTTAAGTTCTTCTTCAAATTCTTTAAGCCCATCATTACCTAACAGTGAACGGCAGTTGTAGGTGCAGCTTTGCAATGTCTGAGTTGTACTGTTCGTAAAACTACTTTTTTGGGACATCTCACCCGCAGATCCGATTGTGGGGCTATTTTAACTCCAGAAAATTTAACCTTAATATCACTCATCATGAACTCTTAAGGGCCCAGCTTAATCACGACTCCTACTTCAATGTCCCGCACCGATATACTCGCCGACCTAACTTTCCGCTGGGGTTGGTACCCGATACCTTTCACTGGGTTGCTCGACTTAACAGAGGTACCTCCAGTAGCTTATGTGCTTGGAGTTGGAGTGAGAGAGACTAGAGGACTCAGACTTACCAAGTTCATATATTATTGTTGCTATGTGATTGAAATAACACATATCACTCCCCTTGCGCCCCCGGATGAAATAATTTATTTAAATTTAATTGCGGTGAATCGCAAGCTCTAGTGTCAATTTCGCTACACACCTATTTTCCCACTTTCCTGTACTGAATAATTAATTACATATATTGCAAGGTAAACCCCAACTAGAAAGGTTTTCATCTGAAACTGCATAATACTTTATAACAAATTTTGGAACCATAGGAACTACAACGCTGTCCAAATGATTTCACCTACTTTTCACTTGCAACGGTTCTTGTTGAAGTGGGCCCACTCACGCCTTACCCAGATGCTGTTCACTAACAATAAAGCACTAGTAACTTCTCTTCAGTCAGTGGACTCTTCTGATCTTTCTCCGACTCTTTCAAAATTCCCGGAAGGATAGCAAAACTAATAAATAAAAAATCATCAGTTATTGTTTAATACACAATTTCTGTTTTTCAGATTAGACTCACCAACTGGTAGAATATTAAATTTAATTCAGAAGATTCCACACAACAGAATTTCACCAGGTAATTAATTATTTTTGTTCTAAATCAAAACACACATCTGTTAAGATAACAAGAAATTCTTTAAAGCTTCTTATATTTTTCCATAACTGTTCCTGACCAGCTCTTTTAATAATTTCAGGTGTGTTCTCTCTTCCATAAAAAGAGTGAAAAACCAGCACTTACTTCCAAAAACTTTCAAAAAATGACAAACTAAGGTCATTTAACCTACAGTCATACGCACGCACTATTCTCTACGCTGGTATACATTAAAACTTGCTACCACTTGGGGTCGAACCCCGCGCCTCTATATATAACTTCTGTCCGAAATCTCACTCTGGTGCAATACCTTGGCGCGGTTTAGAGTTGTAGTTCTTGCGCGGAGGACCATGTTGCAACAATTTACCCTTGATGTAAAATCTGACATTAAACCACTCGTGGAATACATGAAATTTACTAAAATGTATAAATCCTAATTACACGATATAAGGTTCTAGAGGCGTCACAATCTGCAAACTAATTAACTTCTGACTGTATACTACAAACACACTTGTTAATTAAAATAATGAACATCAACCTATAAAAACTTCTCGGGTTTCAAGCCGCGTCAAAATTGAGCCATTTTGAAACCCGAGAAGTTTTTATAGATCATTGCCACCGCAAGAACGTACATATTTATGTAATGAACATCAATATCATTTAGTTTGGATTAACAGATAAACTCAAACTTGATAAATCGTTCCTGCATAAAATATATCTAAACGGAGACATTATTCTTACTGCGTATATATTTTTTAAAAATTAAACCCATTTCCTTTGTCTTAAAAGGACTCATATATCGCCACAAAAGAAACCAGATTCACTATCACTTGCTCAGAATCGTAAGCAGAAAAGAAATTGTGTTTCTTAAGAGAATCTCAGCACTACACAAAATGTTAAGTGGGTGTATTCCGTTATTCTCCATTATCGACAACACACAAGGGAGCGTCCATAAACTACGTAGCTCCATTTTGGCCTCCTGTGAACCACCTCTCCCCCCTCCCCTAGCCCGACGTAACTTTTGTCTCTACACCCCTCCACCCCTCCCCCTCCTACATAGCACGTAGGTTTTCTCCCTTTTGATTCCAGAAGACATTTTGTATTGTTTTCTCTTGTCAGACTATCGTAAATTATATACGGAGATAATTAAATGACGGAAATAAATATTCACATTCTGCTGCATAATCTGTGCCTAATTTTAAATTTGAAAAATAATATGAATGAAAAGCTACGTGGCCTGGCTCGGAACCCCCCCCCTTTCCTCCCATGTAGCCCAGCGTAGCTTTACATCCAATTTCTCCCCCTTTTTTTAGACCGTGCCACATAGTTTATGGACGCTCCCCTATAATTACTACTGGGCCGCCGCCGTTTCGTTGCAGGAACTTCGCACCAATCATAATTTGACGGAGGTTCAGACATTTCGGCCCTGCACCTTCATGGTTTGTTCGACCAGCATTAAATTTTCAGCTGCCAGCCCTTGCAAACGGTATGTATGTTCCGCCTAAGTACCACGTTTTCAGTATACACCTGTAATAAAGTGGTTTTCTGTTTGCAGCCTACCACTAGAAGACATAATCGACCTGCCGCCACCCATTACCAGCTATTAAAAGTGGTAAGTGTCTTCTATACCCACTCTCGTTATACGTTTTAATAAACATTTAGAAAAGAAAAAAAATCTTTCTAATTTTCTTGCATTTCAATACTCTATTACCGGCATAGTAATTAAATTTAATAGATAGAGTGCTAGGTTTAAATGGGCACAGGCCTCGACGTGAATGTATCTTTAATGCATGAAACGGAAACGAATTTGTTTTGTTAATAGACTATATTTATTCTTAATTGACTGAATTCCGTCAGCTAAACACAGGTCTGTCAAATGAGAAATTTGATGTTCATGTTGCACAGATGTCTGGCTGTCTTACTTTGCTCTACAATAATCAACGCCCATTTTCCGGCTCGCATATAAGTACACAAACTTACCGTCATTACACTCGCATTTACTTTGCTGTATTAAGTTTATTATTATATAATTTATATTTTTATATTTTTAAAACAACTCCTGCTTTACCAATAAATCATGAAATTCCTGTTAGATTAGAACATACATGTTCACCTTAATCAACAAACATATAGTATTTAATATCATTGCATAGTTTCTTGATTACTACAAACTAAATATGGTCTGATTAGCAGTGATAGGAAATACCATTTGTTTGTTGATCAAGGTGAACTTGTATATTCTAATACAACAGGAGTTTCGTGTGGTTAATTGGTAAAGCAGGAGTTGTTTTTAAGAATATCAATAGTTTTTACCTTAATTAGCACCGTTTTATGGCTCACTCTGTCAAAAGCCTTTTTTTTATCTAATGCTACACTATCAACTTCACCTCTCCTGTCCACCACATCAGAAAAAAATTGCAAATAACCTATTTACTGAGATTCACGTGAATATCCTTGCCTACAGTCATGTTGCCGACTTGAAAACCACTTACATCCCTGAGAGAGACGTCTGATATGGTTGCATAATAATCTGTCCACTAATTTTCCTACCACAGGAAAATTAGTCGATGTCAAGCTGATTTGCCTGTAATTTACTACCCTATTTGTCACCCCTTCATTATGGATGGGTACTACTATCGCACTTCTCCAGTCATCTGATAAGCAACTAGTATTCAGATTCAAGATAATGTGCAATGTCACATCCGGCTGTCCTTAAGACATCTGCAGTAGTACCATCCACACCGGCCCCTTTACGGCTTTTTAGATTCCTTAGTTCCTTCATGATCTATTAGTATAATAGACAAGATGTAGCGTGTAGCACCTACGTCATGTCACGCGGTGACGTAAGCTATGACGTTGCGATACGACGTCACGCTTTAGGATATTATTTGTGGGAGTGCGCGTTATTTAATATCATTTCCAAGCAACAGTGAATAAATTAACTCACAGAACACTGAAATAAAAGTATGTATTGCGTTAAAATCGATATATCAATCATTAGATGCTTATATTTACGTAATATTCTTTTGATATATTGAAGTATTCCTTAAATTCTTTGTTCATAGATATTGTAAGATAAAAGCTTTGTATTTCGAGCATCAATGCTGAGAAAAATTTGGTTAAAGTATTACTTAAGATGGATCAGAATTACAACTGGCATTTGACGCTACGGCAGAGGGCATGAATAATTTAGCTTTTTTCAAAATAATTTAAACTGTACCCTATTATTGAAATTATTAATTCGTTTGAACCGAAATAGTTGCCCACTCATCTCGAATTGTGCAGCCTACACTACAATTAATGATGTAAGTTTATCAGATTTATTTTAATCTTCTTTGATTTCACTGAGTAATATTACTGAGGCAGCTATTCGAACGTTGTAATATCGGTCTGAATCACGTTGCAGATTTTTGGTTTATTACCTTTCTTTTTTGTTGAATGTTTTTGATGAAATTTATGTTGTTGCGTAATGTATCTCATCAATGAATTGTCGTTTTGGTCGGAAAACTATTGCACACGTTGGTTTTGTGATATTATTGGCTATGGCAAAATAAAAACTAGGCCCAAAGAATTGTGCTATTCGTTTGAAATTTACCACATACGTTCCTATGGTCATACCTTTTAAGAAAAAGTGTACATGAAAGCAAAAGGCAGCTTACGTTAGACGTGAAGCAACATGAAAATTACGAATTAACGCAACACAAAACCGCCAATTCAAATATTCACGTCAAAGATAGCATCGGTACAGCAACAACTGTAAAAACGCTGGCAACGTTTCTTGATAGGATATAAATATATTCCTGCGTTGTATAATTCACTTCTTACAACAACTTATTTTATACTTATGTCGCGATACATGACATCACCATCAAAGCGCATGCGATTAAAGCTTTCATTTTGTAGCGGCAGTATTACCCGAGATTGTGGTTAGGTTGAAATCCAGCCTGGACAAAAATAAATAAAGAACCTTATCACAGCAATAGCATGTTGAATTTAGCTATTATCAGTTATTTAAGCAGGTTTCATAAGCACTATGTCACGTTTTGATATCATGAATCACGATGTAAACTACTCCCGTATGTGGTTAGTTTTAAAATGCAACCTGGACCAGGATAGCGACCGAAACCTTTTGTCATAGCGCCAGGCAATAGTAATTGCATTTATTTTATAAAAATTCAATTTATTTCAACAATTGCTAAGAAAGGAATTGCTACAATACTGAAAGAAAAGTATGAATTTTGTTTAAATTGCCATATTGATTATTAGTTGCTTTTTTAGTGATATGATTACTTGGTTTGAATGAAAGAAGTTCCAAATTGCTCGCGATCTATGCAACCTAAACTACAATTGAAACTAATATTACATGACGTAAGAAGTTAAGATTTATTTTTAGCATCCTTCGTTTTCACTGGGGTCATTATTTCAGCCGAATGTAAGCTGTGCCAGGCGTTAAAACATCGATCTTCATCATAGACAATAAGAAAGTTGTAAGAAACTGTGAAGATTTTGGATCAAGTTTGTATTGCATGATGCATGATGACATGATGACTATGACATGCGATTCAGGGAATGTATAAATTCGCGTGTGAATGAAGCTTTGATTTTCTACCGGCTATATTGGCGAAGATTGTAGTTAGGCTGAAACGCAACCTGGACCAAATTGACAACTGAAACTTTTTGCTACATCACAAGGGACGAGAAATTACAGCATAGTGAGCTTTATTTTATAAAATTTCTATTTAGGTTAACAACCAAAAATAAATCAATTGCCATAACAGTCCGTTAAACCCGTCATTTTTGACGGGTTTTTTGGCTAGTATCTTCATATTTAACTTCAGATTTTCTAGTCAGTGCGCTTCTAACTGTGCAAATAGGCTCGTTTTCTGTTAGAACCCCTACTGTTCCTGAATAAGAGACTCTGATGGTCTCACTAAAGAACTCTCTCTTAAGAACTCTGCCTTTTTTAAATTTTCAGTTATTTCTTTGCCATCCTTATCTGTAATTGTCTCAACACCTTTCCCTCAGTTTTCTGATACTGCCATAGAAATTTCTAGATACATAAGTCAGTGGTCCCCCTGCACCGATAATAAACAAACTCATCCTTAACCAGTTTCTTTAACATTGTTAGTTCCTTGCTTAGTTATTTCGCCAGAATACAAAGCTCATAAATTCCTCCACAAACTATACACAAACATTAACTGTAATTACTTTTTTATGATAAACCCCCGACCTACAAAACATTGACCATTGACCATCGAGAGCCAAACAAAATACCCACAACGACGGATAATATACCATACATCAGACTATTTCATAAAATGTCATAACTCAATAACCAGACAGCATATTTACTTCAACAATCCACTTGACAACATTTTATCAAATTCATATATTAATATTTAAACACTTTTTATAAACACTATACCCGAATATCCATTTCCCTGAAACATCTTTTCAATTCTGAAATTTTTGCCTTTTTATAACTGTTCCTATGACCATCTTCCATTTGGCACTTGGCTTAACGAAACCTTTAATATCCATTATAACTGCTTGGTGATCATTATTCTTTTAGTTTCTCGAGACAACAAAAAATTATTATCAGGCTCTACTAGGAATATATGTTGGCTCCCATCGTGCTCTGCTCTACCACTTGTGTGAATTCTCCTTCCCTAAGAAACGCCTTTACAATTTTTTCCCTTGTGTTACTCATTTTATTTCCTTCCCATTTGAAAAATTGTAATTTTAAATTCCCACTAATAATAAGCTAGACTTCACTTCAGAAATAAAAAATAAATTTTGCCGATGCCTCCAAGGCTTCCTGTCAGCCTTCAACCTTTACAAAAAAAATTAAATTAAAAAAAAAAAAAAATGGGATTTCACTTTCCCATCTTCATAAATATAAATCTTGTCATTATTACTAATCTATTACACGCCCCAATTGTCATAATAATACATATATACACCATTGATTTCTTATCTTCCTAATTTTAATGGAAATGCACTCATCAGGAGGAATAACGCTTTATCACTCATCATGTTAACGTTTTCCTACTGCAAGTCGTACTAATATCAGCCGTCATGGATATTATGTTACAGTCTCCGTCTTGTGTATGCTTTATTTCTGCCGACATAACAGTATCCGTTGCCGTCGCTCTTTCTTATAATGTCTGAATCCAGGTGCTTAGTGAGTTTATTGACGTTATTTCTTTCTTAAAATTGCAACAACATTTCTTCCATCGTAAAATTTCGTTCAATATGTATACTCGTGTGTGAACCAAAATATTAATTATATAACTGTTATAAACGTCCATGAATAATTTTTTACCACATCTCGTAATGCTTTGCTACTCTTAATCTTGACCTTTTTTTTTTTTTACTTTATCCATGGTATATGGACCTTGTGAAAGTCTATAACTGTTTTAATATAATAAGGTATGCAAATAATTTTCTGCGACACAGTTATATAATAAATTATTATTTAATTTCTTTTATTAATATGCGTGACGCGTTTCGAGAAATTATTCTCATTTTCGAATGCTATTTTATTACATTTTTTGCATATTTGGTGTGACGAGTGCTCGTGTCATCTTCTGTTTGATGTTATCCGGTTTTACTTTGTATTTCCTGAAATTGATATTTTGGATTGTGTACTTAACAGTTTTTTGCAATTAATAGGGAGTGGAATAATATTTTTTTAAAAATAAAACTTACGTTTTACGAAGGTTTCTCCCAGGTATGATTCACCGAAGTTCACACGTGAACTTCGTCACTACATAATATTTACATATATACACAAACAGTGCAAAGATGCTCAACATAGGGCCATAAGATTATGCCTAGGAGCAATGGGGTCTAGTCCTACCAATGCTCTTCTGATAGAAGCGACAGAAATACCGCTCTGAAAACAGAAGACTCACAGAGAACGGATCACCGCCAATGAGAATAGTGCCGCTACTATCAAAAGGATACAAGGAATACGAAACGATCAAACCATTCATATTAAAAAGCCGTACTATTCCTGGCTTCCTGTGTCCACACGAGCTCCAGTTTTTTTTTAAATTCATATCTACCAGAACATATCATCCGGAGTAATATAATATCAATACAGCGATTTCACACATCAAAACCTGGCCCAACTACATTCATATTTACAGCAACAGCTTCAAAACTACGGAAGGAGAGGGTATGCTTATTATTGCCCACACCAACGAGTTTGGACAAACATTAAGATCTGCAGAAACGTACATTTACAACGCGGGAAATATTGCCATGTGCGCAGCCATCAAATAAAGGTAGACAAGCATCTCCCAAAAATCTTACTACTTACTGACGCTAAGAGCGCTCTCCAGAAATTACAAAACCGAGTATGAAGCAACAAAACGCACCTGTTCCTTTATGAAATAAATAGACTAGTGTCAGAAGCTTCTTCAGATGGCATTCAAATACACTTTCTCTTGTTCGATGGTCATTTAGGATGCTACACAATGAAATCGTCGACCTGGCGAAACATAGCATCAACGAAGGGCACTTTGGAGGCATGCAGGCTACCTTGGAGGGATTTTATCCCACTAGTCACTAGGAAGGCACACATTAAGTGGAATGAAGAATGGTCCCGGACGCAACTACTCGAAGGAAAACACAATGCAGCGATAAAACCAACAATACCAAAGACATCGTTGTTTACAGAGCACCATATAGCAAGAAGACACATAACGATCATTATTAGGATGAGACTAGGACACGGTTGCTAGCCACTCCATTTATGCCGCCTCCGGATAATAGAATCACCGATATGCACATCCGATCAAGAGATCTCCGACCTCAACCACATCATGCTCTCCTGCTTGCGGTATCAACTACAACGCAAGCGATTCTACAGGCGCCTAGAACAGCTTTCTGTCAAATTTCCAGCGAGCGTTACTACCATTTTACAATCAATAAATGTACAGTTATATAAAGCAATCATCCGCTTCCTCAAAGACACCAATAAGCTCCAAGATTACAAGGACAAACATGATAAAGTTGAATGCTGGCTAAATGGTTTCAAACCCTAGGCCAAATAAAATAGTAATAATAATAAAAACTCAAAGGATGACTTTTTCTGCTAGACATACTTTGAACTTTAACCAGAACTCTTATAACACATATTCAAGCCAATGAAGTCGCGGGTAATTGCTACTGGTATATGCAATCTATAAATCCTTTTATCTGTATCATAACCAGAACACAACGATCATAAACTCCTCCATAGAAACAAGACATAAACATCCCTCAGGAAAAGTAATAAAATGGACTGTAATTGCTTTTTGATGATAAACACAAAACACTCGCTATGCCACATAAAATTTCGAATATCACCACATCTTCTAAAACATCTAAAAATAATTTTAAAAAAACACAAACAACCACACAGTATAACCAAACACGGGGGAATTTCCAAATATACCTTAAATCATCAACCAGACTTCAATAATCCATTCGTCAAACATATTTTACGTCAACATTTTATCAAACACGTTGATTAATATTTAAACACATTTTATAACCACAATAACAGCATATTTTAATTCCCCTTTGGTCTGTTGTTAACAGTTACTTGTATGGACATTGCTCTCATCACTTTGAAGGATGAAGATGAAAGGAATCAGTTTTACGGCCAACTGAATAAAACTCTTGCCAATATTCCCGTCAAAGATAAGCTGTTACTACTTGGCGACGTCAATGCTAGAGTGGGGATAGAGAACCAACTTTGGGAAGAAGTCACGGGTAAACAAGGCAAAGGAAATTGCTATGCAAATGGAATACTACTTCTCTCTGTGTGTGCTAAACATGAGCTCTCTATCCCAATATTGAGTTCCGCCTATCAAACTGCTTCAAGACTACATGGATGCATCCACGATCGAAACATTGGAATCTCACTGATTATGTCATCAATCGGCAGCGTGATAAAAAAGATGTTCCGATCACTAAGGTACCAAGAAACATCGATGACTACTGGACATAACATAGACTTCTTGTGAGCCGCCTGACTCTTAATAATTAAAAAACCACGCTTACCACATGAATCCCTTTACAAGAAGATATAACACTTCAAAACTCCGCAGCAAAAATTCCGGGATGATATTTTAGAATAGCTGGCCAACAACCCAATTAATACAAGAAATGTGGAGCAACAATGGGCCACCCTTCGAAGTATTATTACAAAATCTGCAGAGAAAGTAATTGGGTACGAGAAAAAGAAAAGACTGGTTTGATGAAAATAATGAA
The DNA here is from genome assembly GCA_031002005.1 of Vandiemenella viatica. Classification (NCBI taxonomy): domain Eukaryota; kingdom Metazoa; phylum Arthropoda; class Insecta; order Orthoptera; family Morabidae; genus Vandiemenella; species Vandiemenella viatica. Next base: position 34,362 of record JARYHS010004244.1, read on the forward strand.
ATTTTTTTAACTCTCATCAGTGCTAAACGGGAAACCCACCAACTCCACATTCAAGATGTACTTCTAGGGCGAATAAAACGCACTTTTAGGCCCTTAAGCGGAAATGTTGGATGGAAGCAAGAGAAATCAAGAACAACTGGTGGCAACAAAAAGCCAAGGAAATCAAAACTCTGAAATGTTATGCAGGAAATGAAGAGCTCTGTGTATCTACTCGCTGCTCATCTGGCTCACTAAAAGCGGCTGATAACACCACTATATAAGCCGACAGTCAAGACATCTTGATACACTGGAAAGAACACTACAGAACCTTGGATGTCAAGTTCCACCAAACTTCCTGGAGTTTTACAAAGCTCTGAATAGTCTGAATCCACGTAAAGCTCTGGACCATACAACATATCGCTAGAACTCATTCAAAGTGGAGGGTTACCGCTGAAATCAAGGATTTTTCATTTGAATCTTCTCATGTGGGAAACTCAGGAGGTGCCCCAGGACGTGAAAAACTATAGTTACCATCTCCAAACAAATGGGATCGAAGTATCGTGGTATATCTCTCCTATCCATTGCAGGAAAAGATTTTGCTAGGATCCTGATGAACCACCTCCAAACTATTTTAGAGAGAGTACTCACAGAATCTCAATGTGGATTCGGTACTTCAAGGAGCACCATAGACATGATCTTCTGCGCCAGACAACTCCAACAGTAGTGCAAATAACAACAAAAGCATCCCTTTTTGGTGTTCTATGACATATAGAAAGCTTTAGATACTGTACTAGATGTGCAATGTGGATGAAATTAAGACGATTTGCCTGCTGTTGTACCGATCTGTAGTTGTTTCCTTGTTACTGCACGGATGTGAGACATGGACGCTTTATCGCCGTTACATTAAGAAAATGAAGCGATTTCTCCAGCAAAAACTTCGTTCCATAATAAACTCCAAATGGGATGATTATGTGTCCAACGCTACAGTATTAAAAAAGGCACAAATATTCAGCATTCAAGCCCTCATCATCTGTCACCAATTCAGATGGATTGGACAAGTTAAACTAATAGGTAACAGCAGACTTCCTCGCCAATTTTTGTACAGTGAGCTCAGCACTGGAAAGAGACCTCGTGGGCCCCTCTGAAGCACTATAAAGACCAACTTGAAAAGATCTTGAAGAGCACAAATAGACCTGAACATCTGGAACTGCTTCTCTAGCGCAAATCCACCTCCTCGGCAGTCGCACTGTTTGAAGAAGAGCATAGAAGACGGGCAGTAGAAACTCTTCATAGACAGAAAACGCGACAAACCCTACCGCGTCCGCCACCCTCGAAAAAGTGTGACGTGTGCCAAGTCTGGCCCGATCAGCCACCGACGTACACATAAATAACTGTAAACAAGTGAGAAACGTGAACTCGGAGACGAGTACTGGCCGACGAAGATGTCGAATTATTAACCTTATTTGAGTCGTTGCTGGGTATTTGGCTTCGTCTTTGCTAAGCGATGACTTTACTTTTCCTGTTGTTCCTTGATTCCAAATTGAGGAAAAGGATTTTTAGTAAGCTGGAGAATGCTCTACCTCTTATATATAAATATCCTAAATCACTTAACATTTTGAAGAATCAGCATGATACGTGCTGGTTCATAGACTACATTTCTGGACCTTAGTAGCTCGATTATTGCTACGATGTGAGTTATCTGATAAGTATTCAATTGAGTCTCGAAAGGTTCAAAAGAAGTTGGAATATACATAACAATCCGTAAGGCGCCTTCCTGCCCTATCATTATTGGATCATTGCGACCCAAGTATGTTGAAGGAACAAATATTTCACTGCTTTCCTAAATGTCAGAAGTGTTTCACAAGTTCACCTGCAAATTCATGCTTCATCTGTCTTCCGATGAATCTCAGTCAATTCTTTGTATCAATTTCGTACGGACTGTGACAAAGTATCACGAACCGCGAATTCTGCATACTGAGGATAACATACAGCAAAAAAAATATGCCAGGTGAAGAAGTACGTGTGTTTTACGCGATATTTCCTTTAAAGATACGTTACGTTCCTTCAAAACTCGACCTATAGACCTTCGTGTCTTGGTGTTAAACCTTAGAATTTAATAGAACCAACGTTCTTCAAGCAGATTAGCGTGCATTGTACTTATAATATAATATAACTGATAAAATTCCGATGAAGCGCACGCTCTGATGGTCGTCTCAATACACCCAAGTCTTTTTCTCTTTTCCTCTTCCAACCTACTTTTGCCCTCAACTAATTTTTGCTTCAAATTCTTTCACTGTTTTTGCTAAATTATTATTAATTCTCTTGGCAATTTATTCCAGTCCCTTACACCTTTTCCTACGAAAGAAAATTTTCCCACACCCTTATGCCTCAAATCAAATGCCAGTTTGTGGTCATGGTCAACTTTACCCTTCCATGCACCTATCTTAATTTTCTCACCATTATCTTTCCATGCTTCATCACCAATATAGGCCTTCTACACGTCCATCACTCTCTTCCCCCTCCTTCTATTTTCGAATGAATCCCACTCCAGTTCCTTTAACATTTTAGCTACCGAATGTGTTTTAAGGTAATTTCCAAAGACAAATCTGGCAGTCCTTCTCTGCATCCCGGAAATTCGTGTATTTGATACACAAAGTGTGGGTCCCATACTACACCACCATATTCCAGCAGTGGGCTGACCAAAGTTTTGTACCCCAATTCCCTTACTTCTCTAGTGCATTCCCTCATCACTATTTCCAACAGACGAAGGATTTTGAATCCTTTCCTTACTACCTGTTCAATATGTCTTGCCCAGTTAAGTCTGCTATCAAATGCTATGTCGAGGTATTTACGTTTCGAGTCTTCAATAAGTAGCTCCTTCCCCACTTTATATTCATTATCAACCTTTAGCGTTTCATGTGTGAACCTACTAAGCTGGCTCTTCTTTGCATTTATCTTCATCCCATGTTGGAGAGCCGATTGTTTTCTTGATGTTTATTATATTTAATTTATTAAAATGTAATTTAAGCTGCCAACCTATTCGAATGGAGTCGAGAATCCACCCAATCTCTGATTTATCCTCAAACCCTTTTACTTCCCTAGCAAAAATAACTGTTTCATCAGCGAACAATTTCGACGGGTGTTAACATTCCCTCCAAGGCTGCGGATATAACTTAGGTATAACTGATCCCATTACCTTTACTTACGCCTCACCAGTATCTAGATTAGTATACTCTTCGCCTCTACCAAGGAAAACTGCGACAATCCTGTTAAGATATCATTGACAGGGGTTCCCGTGACACGGTGACGAAAGCTTTATCGACATTCAAAAAACTTGCACTAGTAACTTTGATCACGTCATGAGAAAGTGAATCGAGTTGTTTTAGCCGATATAATTGTCTAAAATCAGTGTTGGTTGTCTCAGTTTAAGAATTTCACGATATTCGACCATTGTTGTAATAGACTTCTATCGAATTGTTAGGGTTTCTTCGATCTTCTTTTCTTTCCAATCCTAGTCTAATAATCTGCGTCATTTATCATTCCGAAGGTAGTTTCTCTCCATTGAACGATTTATGGTGTATGCCGGAGCAAGTTCCGTTTCACTTCTATTCCCTGCCCCCCCCCCACCCTTCTTTGTTTGGCAATCGGCGTTTAGCCATTCAGCCACCGCTCAATGTATATTATATATCGTCAATGTCAATGAATCTTTCCACACAACACTTAACCTAAACACCCATGCCCTCAGCCGGACTCAAACCGGCGTTTATCGGTACGTGGAGCTAGCACTCTAGCCCCTACGCTACCGAGGCCGGCCACGGACCCTGTGTTTCATAGTATCCATTTGCATCCCGCAGCTTTTATTTCTAACGAATCGATTTCAAAGTTTACGTGCCATGTAAAAACCGGCATGGCATCTCTCTTTTCTTTGCTAAATGAGCCTTTATTTATTAATTTTGGCATTTTTTTTTTAATCGATTTAACTTTTCTTTCAGGGTACAAAAATTTCTTTTCCTTTTTTTCTAAACTTTTGGAAAAAGAAATGTAACTTAAATAAAAAAAATTGACAGTCGCTGGGAACTGCAGACACAAGTGAAAACTTAAAACAATAAAATAAAAGCTTTTTTATTTTGAAATTAATTGCAGTATCAAAAATTAAAATTTCCTAATTTTTAAATGTACAAAATATAGATACAACTTAATTGAGATTATAATTAATATACATTTATATTATTTATACATAATATTTGTATTTACATGAATTTCAATTAACATAATTTTCAACATTATTTTCGATGTTTGGATCATCATAATCATTAATTTCAACAATACTTAGGTTATTCGTACTATCAATCATTTCGTTATATTGTAAAAGTATGCAATAGGTTTATAGTAACTGAAGTAAGAAACAAAATTATTTGATAGGAATTTATGTACAAATCTTGTAAAAACCGCATCCGTTGTCGTTTTATATTTTGTAGTGCTTATTTTCGATCATTGGACATAGTCAAACTTAATGCTTCATTCAATTAATGGTAGATTTTTAGTATATGAAAATTAATATTCTAGTTTCCACTTAATACCGTAGGTACATCGTCATGTTTTTGGCCAAATCGTTTTTCAATTATTTCAGAACCTTCTTTCGCATGAATAATCAATTTTTTTAATAACAATAATTTTGTCCTGTTAATATGTACTTTTTAAACCTGAAATTTCGATAATATATGCTAATAAACAGTAAGTTTGAAATAAAAATCAATATGCATATGAGATTCAGGTATATGTAGTATATATGTGTGTACGCATACAGTTGCGCGCTCGCCAGTAGGTATATATGTTAAATACAAGTACAATCTACAGTTTCACTGTTGTCCAAGCGCAACACGTCATAATTAGTCTTTCGACTGGTTTGATGCAATCCTCCATCCCTTCCTAACTTGTGGTAACCTCTACATACCCCTTAAAACCCACGTCCTCAATTACCTGCTTCACACATTGTAAATTCTTCCTTCCTCTGCAGTTCGTACCATCGACTGTTCCCTCCCCTAACAAATTAACCAATCTAGCATGTCTTAAAATATGACCTACCAACCTGTCTCTTTTTTTTTGTAAGCTTCTTCCACAAACTTGTTTCCTCACTCATCATTTCCAAAACTCGTCCATTTCTTACTTTGTCTGTCCACTTAATTTTCAGCATTCTTCTATAGCACCACATTTGAAATGCTTCCATTTTCTTTCTTTCTGGCATTCGTAAAGTGCACACTTCACTACCATAAAGTGCTGTGCTCCACACACACACAAAAGTTACCTCTGAGTTCTAGATCAGTATTTGAAACTAAAAGATTTCTCCTTTTATTAAGGCTGTTACTGCTAGCGCTATTCTGCTTTTAACATAATTCCTGTTTCGGACATCGGTTGTAATTTCTTAGAATTCACTTACTTCTCCTATAGCATCCGATACTATTTTTATATTTGTTCTACTGTGATTGGTATCATTTCTGCTTCATTTCATCACTTTTGGCTTGCTTTGATTTATGTTCAGTCCAAAATATTTCTTCGATATTTTGTTTATACCATTCAGGAACTTCTCAATATCCTCAGCCTGTTCTGCTAACAAGACAACGTCATAAGCAAACCGTAGCATATTGATTGTTTCTCCTTGAACACTAATGCAACATAAAATTTTTAGCTACAGCTAAACTTCAACTGCAGGTTGGTGACTCATAAGATTTTACACTTCCAAAAAGCGTCCTGTTGCTTGTCACACGTACTCTGTATCCATTTCTGCTTTTTGAACAATATCTTCACTTCACGCGTGTTGTGGTGGGTACGAAGAAAAAGTGAGGGGGGGGTTTATAAATTATAATTTTATTAATTAAAATAATAATTGGTTAGCAAGAATCATTAGCCAGGTCACCAAGACAACTGACAGAAATAATTTATTGACTTCATATGGCTTCTACACCGCTAGGCATATTTAACTTTATCGTTAATATGTAAACCACTAGGATATCAATGCCTTAGCGTTACAATTGGTCGTTCTTATTCAAGCTAACTAACTTAAATATGCTACAACAAGAATATTCAGTACAATAACATGAATACATGAAAATTACAGGGGTCTCGGGCGCCGTTAAAATACAAAGAAATTAAATGTAACTCGCGATATGCAAGGCTCTCATAAAGTTCATCAAATGTCGGCTAGCTCAGGGTCAAATTAGCATCAAGAACATAAGTCTCTCTCTCAAAGGCGCTTACGGGTCATTCGCAGTCTCAATAAGAACTCAACGAAGCAAGACCTGGCGTTTAACACATTACCATAGCAGCAGCACTGATGTCTGTGGCACTCTCCGTTCCGCAATATACGATCACGGCCGGTGATCGTAGGCAAGTCGCTGTATGGCCCAGATCAAACTGTGCTGGACCAGCGATAAGTACGCTCGACCACTCTATACCGTGGCCCGGCAAGAAGTCAAGTACACTGTCCCAGACCGTGGTCTGGCGAGAAGTTCTATCGACTGCCCTGGACCGTGGTCCAGCAAGAAGTACCCTTCCTCTTCTTCGGAAGGCGATGGCGTCCTCCTCCCGCGTAGGAACATGGCGGGCAGAAGGAATACACCCTGTATTAAAACATGAAGACCCCTATCGATGATTTCATAGGCAGGTTGGAAATCACGTGATACAGTCCACCGTTCAGATTCGCGGCATTTTGCCTGCGTTCCCTTTGCGATGTCTCTGGCGGGGCGGGGGGGACAAGCTGTGAGGTGGCCGTTCTCTTGACCTTGTCCAGGCGACAGCAAGTCGGGCCATTGTCCGAACTGCGGGAAATAACTGTACGTTTCCGCCCCAGCTCAAAACGACGCACCCCGATCTTCAACACATATCTTACACTCGCATACATTTGCCGAGCTCCCACAAATAAAATGCCCTTGCATATTGATTTTAAATAAACAATTCTGGGCTTCCCGAGATTAATTTACAAATGTAATCTGAATAAAATTAAATAAAAAGATTGATTTTAATAATAAAAATAATTGTAGCGTGACGTGATAACGTACCGTTACAGTGTACAAGGATGGATCTCTCCCATCTCCGACTTTTCACTTTGGTAAACTGACTATCGATACTCTCCGCAAATAAGTATAAATGAAGGCGCATCTAGTCAGTAGTGTCACTTGTTATTCTGAATGATCAGTACTTATAATACAAGTAGACTACCGTTCTAAAAAAATCCTTTAATGCTTTTCCAGATCTCAAAGATCCCCTCATTTCTCTGTATCCGTTCAGTTATTGATTTTTCAGTTCACTTGTTCCCTGTGTATTCTTTTTACTGTAGCCGTTGTCATGTCTGCTTGTAAGTCTGTCCCCTACGTGACGGTAGATAGAAGTTCTCGTCGTACTTAAGACACAGTGTTGGCTGTTCGAAACGATCAGAGAGCAGATCGAGAACAAGCAATTATTGTTCCTGCCACCGGATTTGGAACCTAACTAAATAATGTTGAAGTAATCTGATATTATCCTAACATCATCCGAAAATCGTCTGTCTACAAAGTTTGCATTAATTTTTTCCCCCATCGTGATTAGTTGTCTCTGCTTTTGATGTGTGGTTAGAATGGTCTTTTCACCATTTTTGTTTTTGTTTCTTTATTTTTGATTCATATGAATTTGCAAACAGAATCTACATGTATCAGTTTACAATAGATTTTTACTTACAAATACAAGTACACAACCTCCAGACGATATCATCTGCTCCTAGGATAAATGTTCATTCTATTATTTTAAAAATGTGATCAATTTATGTCTCGTTTACATAGCTTTGTGTAAATTTATAATTTCGTCCTTTTCTAGCAAGCACATCCACAATTAACCTGAAAGAACAACCAACTCTTGAGATTGCTTGACAGATTGTTACCCATGGTCGCATTTTAAGTACTGGGCATTTCTCCTCAGCTTAAAATTGCCCCCCTTACACCGTATACAGAATTCACTACCCATCTGGGTGATTCTTATTCAATGATACTCTACATGACT
>JARYHS010004245.1:0-26500 GCA_031002005.1 Vandiemenella viatica
TCATTATTATCAAGAATTTTAATTTAACAGGTGTGGATTGGGAAGTAAATAGGATTGTTAGCACAAGAGAGCAGGCACATGCATACCTTGGTAAGCAAAGGAGAGTTTATACAAATGGTACACCAGATATTGTGATATTGGACCATATCTAGGAGACTTTTCTGCTTATGGGAGGAGTGAAGAAAAGCCATGGTAGTACAGGTCCATACAGGAAGGAATACAAATATGGTTTAAAATTACAGGCCTGTTAGTTTGACTCAGTTGTATGAAGATTCACGAAGAGATTGATATGCATGCACATCAGATATGTCATTAAGGAAAGGAACTTGTTTACAAAACAGCAACATGTGTTCAGGCATGGATATTCATGTGAATCTTAATTGGTGCAGTAAGAGCAAGGTACTTCAGATGAAATGGACAAGGGTGGTAAAACTGACAGCATAGTACTGAATCTTTTGAAGGTACTGCACAAATTGAGCCATTAAAAAGTGTTAAACAGGGTAAAAACTATTGGAGTGTATCAAAAAGTAACTTGCTAGATAGTGGGATTTTCAATAATAGAGAGTTTATACTGCCAATGCAAACCAGCCATTATTCTAACAATCTTGACATTTATTTTTTGGTTAGAGCCATCAGAGTTTTTCTGGTCACCACTACCTCTTCGGAACTCTGTGGATGGGAACTGATCTAGCAACACATCCTAGACACCAGATATACCCCCGTCCCCAACTTATGCGAAGACTGTAAACCTGTCACTTACAATTTTACAGACAATTGGCATATATATTTTGTTGATATATTTATTATTATTATATTTTATCTTTCTTATTTTGTTCATTTACTTTTTTTTTATAACAGATTGAAATTGTATTTCTTTAAAAAAAGATTGACATTATCGTTACAGAAAATTATTCCAACAAAAAATTATCTTTGGTCAACTTTCTCGCCATCATTGGTGACAATCCCCACCCTTCTGCTTAGGGATTGTACACAAACTATGTGGCTCGGTCCAGGGGGGGAGGAGGGGTTGGCTGGAAGGCTACGCTGGGCTACGTGGGGGGGAGGAGGGGTTCCGAGCTAAGCCACATAGCTTTCCTTTCTTAACATTTTTCACAGTTAAAATGAGGAACAGAACTCACAACAGCATGTGAATATTTATTTCCGTCATTTAATTATCTCCGTATGTAATTTACAATAGTCTGACAAGAGAAAACAGTACAAAATGTCTTCTGGAATCAAAAGGGAATAAAGCTAGGTGCTACGTGGGGGGGTTAAAGGCAAAAGCCACGTAGGGCTACGTGGGGGGGAGGGGGGGATCACAGGAGGCCAAAATGGAGCTACGTGGTTTGTGCATGCTCCATTAGTTATATTTTTAGTTCATTCATGTAGTAGGTGCAGATGTCACCCAGTGTTCCATGTGTTCACACGTACAGAGCCTAATGGCCCGTTTATCAACTACCGAAGAAGGCAGATGCCGAAATATTGTGTATTCATTTGTCAGTATAGTGTTCCCTCTCATCGCAGCAGTCCACTGTGGTATGTGGTGGGTTAATTTCTCTTTCCTTCATTATTTATATCTCCTGGAAGTTGCTTCCATTTTCCTTGGTTTCATCATTAATAATGCTTTTGTAGTATTTTCAGCTTTTACCTTCTCACTCCCAGTTCTGCAGGTAGTCTTGAATCTTATTTCATACATGTCCACAATTTTATGATAAAAAATTCACCTTTTCTACCCTGTGCATTCTGTTAATATTTTATTGTGTCATTTGTTATTTTAGCAATTCATTTAAATGTATATAATCAAATATCAACAATATTAAATGAAGTCAATCTCAGATAATTACTGATCGCAGGTTCTCCCATTCATATAACAACTCTGTTCTGCCCCTTCATAACCACTCCCCCCCCCCCAAAAAAAAATCATTTGATATCCACAGCATTCAATTAATTTATTTTTCAAAACATTTTACAAGTAAGAATAAAATGAGTTGAATGATGTGTGAGTAGAGAAATGTCGAATGGAAATTTAGGTAGATCAAAGTAATAAAATGGATTCGCCAATGTTTTATCTCGTTGAATTTTAAGTAAAATGCTGCAATGCATTGGTAAATAAAATTTTGAAGCTGTGGAAGTAATACCACTTGCCTCGTGGCTACATATTCAATGATTTCAGTTTCCTAATTTGGCTTAGTTATACTTGATGGAGCACATCATCCATATTCCCACTGTCCCCTTACGTGTTTTTAATCTTAAATTTTTTTAGTTCAATTTTCCAAGCCATTTAAATGATTTCAGTGTTTCTGGTAAATTATTCAAAATATCATTTGACAACTAATAATTTATTGCAATATCTCTCCCCCTGCCTTAATTTTATCACACCTTCACACCTGAACTACTTATTAATTCTTCTACCAATATCCTTCAAATCTTCATCACCAATATATTCCATCTACATTCCTAGCCTTTCTTCATTCTCTTCCCATCATCCTGTGACTTCTAACTTAGTTCCATTATCATATCAGTAACTGATTGTGTTTCTCAGTTTTCTCATAAACAAATCTTGCTGCCCTCTTATGCACCCCCTCCAACTCCAGTGTTTGCTGGCCAAAATGTGGGCTAGTGAAAATGATTGCAGTGATTTCAGAAAATTACTGCAGATTTATTATTTGATATATACTTACAAGATTATACAAATATATAAACAAACTGTGAAAGTGCACCTCAATATGTGCATCTTTAGTGACTCTGCTCACACCAAGTCGATAATCGAGTTCTTCCCAAACCCAATGCAGCGAGTCTCTGTCAATGAGAACAAATGCACTGATGATGCGAACCTGCAGGTCTGGCAGATCAACTGGTACTGGTGGCACGAACACTGTGTCTTTTACGAAACTCCAAATAAAGAAGTCGCTTGGGGTTAGATCAAGGGAACGAGGAGGCCATGACATCAGCTGACAATCTGCATCCCCAACAAGACCAATCCATCTGTTTGGAATCCTGGTGTTTAGGAAATTACGGACAACTAGAGAAAAATGTGGTGGAGCACCGTCTGCTCGAAAATGAAATCTTCACTGTCAGCTTCCAGAAGAGACAAAAGCCAATTCGGCAATATTTGCGGATAGATTTTCCCTGTGATTGTCACCTCATTTTAAAAAAAAAAAAGGCCCATAAAGTTTCTTTCATGAGATCGTGCAAAACACGTTCACTTTGGGAGAGTCACGAATGTGCTGCACATAAGCATGGGGGTTTTCGATCCCCCAAAATGCGCACATTGTGCCTGTTCACTTTTACACTCACATGAAAAGTGGCCTCATTACTAAACACAAGTTTTTCTGTGAATGTTTCATCTTGTTCTAGACATTGGGCACAAAATTAAAAATGACGTACTTAATCGTTGGGCGACAGTGCTTTTAGCAACTGTAACCTGTAAGGCTTCATACACAGTCACTTTTGTAGGATTCTCCAAATGGTCTTCTGTGGTATACCTAATTCCCTGCTCACTCGAGGAGTGGACATCTGTGGGCTATGAACGTAACTGGCGTGCACACGTTCAATGGTTTATTCAGACACAGGAGGGCGGCCCGTTTTTACAATTACAAAGGCACCCCGTGTCTTTAAACTGTTGATACCAACGCTGAATGGTGTTAGCATGAGGAGAAACTTGATGAATTTTGTTCTAAAGTGTCGCTGAATAGTTACCACAGACTGAGTTGAATGAAATTGGAGAACAACGTACGCTTTCTCACTTTCAGCCATCTTGCTCTCTAGTGCTCTAGTGGCCATCATGGGTAGCTTGCATTTAGTGCAATCGAAATTTAGAGAGCCACATGTCTTATAACAGCAAACTCCATCATTGCACCTATAATAGGATAGACAAAAGAAAAATCGTGAAATCGCTGGAATCATTTTGACTAGTCCTGTACTACATTGCCACACTTACATTGCCCCCTAGTATAGCTCCTCATCACCCTCTCCAATAACTGAGAATTTTTAATCCTTTCCTATCACCTGCACAATGTGTCGTGCCTAGTTGAGTTTACTATCAAACGATGTGTCAAGAAATTTACACCTCAGGTCTTAAACAAGAAATTTCTTACCCACCATATAATGATACAAAACTTTATTTTTTTAATATATATATCTAAGAAACTTGTTCTTCTTTATATTTATCTTTAATCTACTTAGATAACCCATCCTCATCATCCTGCAGCTGTTCACTGTCCTCTTCCATTTGATCCAACTACATATAGTAGTGTATAATCTGAACTTATTTGGACAGAGAGTAAATCAGACTTTTGATTTGTTTCCAGAATATGAAACATATATATGTATATGTATATCTATATTAGCTACTTCATAATTTTACAAATCCTATGAAAAGAAGCCAACAGAACAATAGAAATGATCCACAAAGTAAAATGGAACTGACTTAGATCTGTTAGGTCTGTAGGCAAATTGCTGCTGACTCATAAAGTAGCCAACTTAAAACTCAAAATCGCCAGCACATTTAGAGGCTGTGATAGTTACAATCTTACTTGTTGTCATGGTTACAACAAACATTAAGCCTAAATGCCAGTATCTGGTTGGAAACAAGCAATTTGTGGCAATAATAAAATGACAAATGTCAGGTATATGGATTAATGTCACTGTATCTAGTTCTTTGTCAGAGGAATTTCCCAACATAACAAGTGCAAGGGTGCACTGAAATGTATCTAGAAATAAACTTTGGTTTTTTTAAAGTAGTGAAAATTATGTAAAAAAAGGCATTTGAATAATTGAAATTTGGATTATCATGTTCCACTTGTAACGGAACAATCGATAGATCGATATCGATCCTTACCAGAGAGAGCGGAGTATCAGTGGTGGAAGGGAAGATGGCGCGAGATGGTATTGTAGTGTAAGAGCGCGGACGAATAACTGGTTGTTCGATGAACTAATAAACTGTAAGTCAGCTACAGAAACTTTATTACGAGTGACTACAGACTTGATGGCAGTGATAATTTCAGTGCAAAGTGGAGATAAGTAGGAACTGTGAGCAGCAAAGTGTGTTGCCGTTGCATGTGTGTTAGTTGTGGCGATAATTATTGTCTTGTTCATTGCTTAAACGAGCCTGACAATCTTCAGATTTACGAAGTCCGATTAGCATTATTCATTTGGTGGTTTCTACGGTTTGTAGTAGTTTGAGAACATTTACGTAATAAATAAGTGTGAACTGTATTCCGGAGTGATGTTTTATTTGCATGCTAGTAGCTCCGTTGAATGACTTTATTTCGGGTAATTTGCCCGTGGCGACTGTGGTCAATATCGAACCTGCAGCATATCTAAAGCTGCTCAGAAACTGAATGCAACTGTTTGTTTAGTAAATTGATCTGAACAGACTTATTAATGTATTTATCAACATATACGCTAACAGCCATAAATCATTTACATGGCACATAAGCGTTACATGGCTTAACCGTTTGGACAGGACAGTATATGTAAACCACGGGAGGATTGACGATAATTAATCACAACCGGAGGTGAAATATACGAAATAATTAAGCAGTGAACGATCAACAATCAAAGCTGACAATCGAACAGTTGGTGCGAAGCGTGGTCAGAGAAGCTTGTTCTGCGATACAAAGAAATCGTGCGCAGCACACGGCAAAGACTATTTTTCTTAGAGGGCGGTGCATTCAGAGAAAGTATCAGTGCTACGTCGACAGCGACACGCAGCGGTTTTTTGGGAAACTGCTCAGTCTTCAGAAGGCACAGCAAGCGAGCGGAAATAGCAGACGACAACAACCTGTCGGGTCGAGATTTCAAACAGCTGATTGGCGTCCAAGAATGTTGCTGTTCGTCGCATCGAAAGGGAAGTGAAAGATTTATTTTCAGTTTTTGTAAGAAACACAAGCCGGCAAGAATAATTAATTAATTAGCAATTTTTTTAAGAAAAAAAAAATATAAATATTTAATTGATTTGAATAATAAGTGACAAAGATTTTTTTCTGATAACTTTTTGAAGTTGAAATGCCGGACAACTGTGTTAGATTTACTTAGCAAATTATTTTTCAAGGGGGGAAAAAAAAAAAAAAAAAAAATATATTTTTGCTGTTAATTGGAATCGGAAAAAAAAGGATATTTAATGTGGTAGTAATAACAAACCAGATATACGCCAGCTGTAGTTGAAGAGTTTCGATTTCATAGATAGAGATTTCTGTAGAGTTTCCGTAATTTTTTTTTGGTCATTGATAGTAGTTTATGTATTCAATTGAAAGTGTATTTTATGACATGGTGTATATCTTGTTTGGTAGTTAAGTTAAGAGATTTGGAAACAGAATTTTACCTTTTTTCTGTGCTAATGTATACTGGTGTATTCTGTTTGCTGGATTGACGGCGTTGGTTACTTCTTGTCTTTTCTACAACGGAAGATTGAATTTTTCTTGTGTGAAATAATTTCGTAATATGGCATCTGAGGTAGAGGGTGGTGTGAATGGAGAGATGGTGCTGGGAGGTGAGTCCCTTGGTGACGCAACCAGTATACCCAGTGGTCAGTCCTCCCTTACTTTGTCTAATCATTTACAGTTGATGACGAGTTTTGCCAGTGAATCAGAAGTTGACAAGTCAAGAGAAGTGTTTAGGGAAAGTAATGAGGTGTCCATATCGGAAATGTTTCGTGCTTTCCAGGAACAATTTGTTATGTCAATTCAGTCACTTAAATCAGAATTAAATGAAAATAGGATATCACTTGAATCTAAAATGGACGGAAATAGTATTTCACTTGAATCGAGATTAAATGAATCACTTGCAGCCAAATTAAATGAAAATAGTATTTCACTTGAATCCAGACTAAATAAAAATAGTATTTTGCTTGAATCTAAATTAAATGAAAATAAGGAGAGTATCGAATGTCTTCGGGATGCTTTTGAATCGCGACTAGGGCAGTTCAGAGAAGAATTGACCCAGTATAGGGAACTTTGTACACAACAAACTGCTGAAATATCGTGTAAATTGACTCAGTATCGTTCGGATTGCGAACAAGTAACTAGTGTTTTGCACCAAAATATGGAATCCCTAAAGAAAACAGTCGAGCTTATAGAAGATAACCATGATGAAAGATTGTCGAAGGTGGAGACTTTAGGAGAAACCCTTACCGAGAAATACACGGTAGTAAAAGAAGAAGTTGACCATTTAACAGTCGGCGTAGAGAAATTGTCGTGTCAGGTGGAAAAGGTTAAGGCTTCCACTGCAGTATGGGTGAATGAAAAGTTACAGTTACAAGAGAAGCAAGTTGAAAGAAGTCTAAAGGTTCGAGTTCCGGAAGTGGTGCGAGAAGAGGTTGCCAAATGTCAAATCTTGCCAAATGTGAATGCGCTCACTGCGTGCATGGTAGAAGAGAAAGTGGACTGGGAGGACTTTTGTGATAATGGGGGGATACACCCAGTTGATTTTGTGAAGAAGTTTGAAAATTTTGGGCCGTTCTGTAGGGCCGTAGAAAGAAAGAAGATAGAAATGTTCAGTAAACATATCAAGGGGAATGCCCGAATGTGGGGAGAACGGTTTGCAGATAATTGCGAGACGTTTGAGGAGTTTAAGTCAGCCTTTTTGGAACATTTCTGGTCCATCGACCGGCAAATTGCTGTTCGGCGGAATTTAATGATGGGAAAGCCATACTCGCCGGGTAGTGGCACTCAGCAAAATTTTTTCTTGAAGTGTGTTAACTCTTGTAAACATTTAAGTTCACCTTTCAGTGAAGGTGAATATGTGCGGATGATTAGTGCGCGTTTGCCCGAGTCGACACAGCTTGTATTTGTCAGCCATAATATATGTACCATTGACGAGGCGGTAAAGATGTTGGGTCGGCTGGACGAACAAGAGAAAAGTATAAGAGCAAAAGAATATGGGGGGAGGACACCATCCCACTTCGTGGAGAAGTCGCAATCGGAAGGGGAGAGAGGTAACTCCCAACAGCAACAGGAGAGCTACCCTCATTTTGATAACAGGAATCGAGGCGGGTACAATAACCGTGGACAGAGAGGAGGATTTGGACGTGGTCGTGGAACCGGAGTCGGAGGATTTAGAGGCGGTTATCATGGACCAACTGGAGACGATCGGCTCAGAGAAGAGTCTGTAAATCAGGTGCAGGTGGCAGTAGTGGAGAGTGCGCCACAGGTAAACTAGTGTCTGTCACCGATTCAGCCTCGGCGGGGACAGGAGACTATACGAGGCTACCGAAAGAAGAACTAGTGGTAGTAACTGGAATGTCGAAGGGTTCTTGCTTGCCCGAGGAAAAGAATATGTTCAGCGCATGGGAGAAAATTAGTGTAAACATGGATTGGAAGTCATATATGCAAGGTGATTTGGTTTTATTGAAAACGAATTCCGAACCTTATAGTAATGATGGAGACATTCAAGAATACCAGTTGTCGTATGAAGGACCTTTTAGAATAATAGGGGAGCATGAAGAGTCTGGTTACATATTAGAGTTTCCTGTGAGTGGGAGAATTAAAGGTGTTTATCCAGAGGATTCCTTAATGCCATTTCAACCAGAAACGATGGAGGATTCAATAACCAATTGTGAACAAGTAATAGAAAATTCTGACCAAGAGAACACCGAGAGGAGAAAGGAAATTAGTGGTAATCACATCTGGATATCGGAGAAAGGAGAAAGTCCAATTTCGCATGTCAGTTGGGAGAATGATAAGGAGAAAGAAGAGGAAAGATTAAGGGGAGAAGGAGGTGATGAGGTAGCTTGGCTGTTTGTCGAGCAGAACATTGATTGTGAATTGATGAATCTCCAGGAAGAAAGTTCCAAGGAAAGGTCGAGCGGGGCGCAACCGATTGCTCAAGACTCATATGGGTATAGCGAAGATTTACGAGAGCTGTTGTTGCAGGAAGGGAATACGTTGGAACGCCGAGAGTCTTTTTCTCCTCGGGTAATGGTCAAGTTTAAGGGAAGAGAAGTAGAAGCGTTATTGGATTCGGGAGCGGTGATTACGTGTTTTTCGGAAAGTCTGTATAAGCAAATTTCAAGTGAGCAGAAGATAGGAGAATGGCCGGTGAATGGAATGACGATAACCTCTGCTACGGGGCACAAGACTAAAACTGTCAAGTGGGTGTTGCAAGTAGAAGGAGAAATAGCAGGACATGTAGTGGACATAGAGCCATACGTGATACCTGGGCTCAATGTGGACTTCATCATAGGAACGGACTGGCTTAAAGAGGCAGGAGCGATTCTCGATTTAAAGGACGGAACGCTTACGTTTACAACGAGAGGAGAACGCGTCAAAGCCGACCTGAAGAAGGGGATACCCGATAGGGAGGAGAAATCTACTAAAATCCAGGTGATATCGTGGGGGGATTCCCGATCGGTCAGACACAGGAAAGAGATTCTGAGCTTGGAAATGAATCACGATCTACCAGAGCATGAAAGGGGAGTACAAGACATTATCGACGAGTTCCCCGACGTGTTCTCGGATGTTCCTGGGCGCATCCGAGGTTACTGTTGTAAGTTAAAGGTAAAAGAGGGGCATACCTTTGCGGCAAAATCCTACCCTACACCGCCGGCACAAAGGGCTAAGGTGCAAGAGGCACTAGATAGTATGGAGAATGCGGGAGTAATCGAAAGATCGAATAGTGAATACGTGAATCCTCTCCTAGTTGTTCAAAAGCAGGATAAGTCCGTGAGACTGGTTCTAGATGCCAGGGCACTTAACCGGATACTCATAACGGAAAGGGACCATCCTCAACCAGTGGACGAGCTGCTAAGGAGATTTCACGGAGTAAAGTACATGACATCATTAGATATGACTTCGAGTTATTGGCAAGTTCCATTAGATAAGGAATCAAGAAAGTATACGGCTTTCCGCTTTGAAGGAAAGTGCTATCACTTTTGTGTATTGCCGTTCGGCTTGAATAATGCCGTATCCAGTTTCATAAGGGCTTTAGACTATGTGTTAGGAAGGAACCTGCGAGATAAAGTATTAACCTACGTGGATGACATGGTAATAGTGTCGGAGACACTTACAGATCACAGAGAGACGTTGAGAGAGGTGCTAATGGCAATGAGAAGGGGAGGGATGACGCTTCGGAAAAAGAAGTGCGCCTTCCTGAGAGAGAGGTTGAATTTTCTTGGTCACATAATAACACCCCAAGGCATATTTGTGGATGATTCGAAGTTGGAAGCGATAGTGAAGTTTCCTCGACCAAAGAACCGGACTCAGCTCAAGAGCTTCCGCGGTTTATGCGGCTACTATAGAAAGTTTATAAAGGGACAGGTCATGAACAGCATACATTTGAGTGAACTGGAGAAGATCAGCACGCCGTGGGTATGGACCACAGAGTGTGAGAGGGACTTTATGCAGATCAAGCAAGTCTTGAGAGAGCGCATCGCGTTGTCACACCCCGACTGGAATCTGGAAGTATGTTTATCGGCAGATAGCTCTTCATATGGTCTAGGGGCAGAGGTATTTCAAGAAGTAGTAGAAGATGGAGAGGTGGGTCATCGGACGATCGCTTTCGCGAGTCGAATGCTGGGAAAGCACGAACGTCGATACACGGTTACTGAGAAGGAATGTCTAGCCATCGTGTGGAGCTTTCAAAAGTTCCGACACATCTTTACTGGAAGAAAGACCTATAGTTTACACGGATCATAAGGCACTGTCTTTCTTAATGAGTTGTAGATTGACCCATGGGAGGTTGGCTCGGTGGGCTTTGTTCATGCAAGAGTTCGAGTTTGAAGTGAAATATCTTCCAGGGAAAGAGAACCAAGTGGCAGGATTGTCTCTCTAGGCTGCCGGTGGGCTTGGAAGAAGCTGGAGATGGAGTAGAGGAGCAAGACGAGTTTCAGCTCAATTTTATTAAGCAAGTGCAGTATGAGAACGATGTAGAGGAATACCTGAGAAGGATAAGAGAATTACAGGAAGATGATAGTGTGATCAAAATGATAAAGGACAAATTACTTGATAACGACTACCAGGGGAAGTGTAGGAACTTTTATTGCGTATATAAGGGCGTGGTGTTTCGACGTCAGTCAGAAAATAGCTCCGATTGGAAACTTTGGGTACCGGAAGCATGCGTGGACAAGCTCGTTATACAACATCACCTGAGCTATGGACACTATGGGCCTAGTAAATGCTACCGAGTTCTAAGGGAGAGCTGCTACTTCAACAATATGGCCCGGAGGGTTGCTAGATTACTTTCAGCTTGTGATGTCTGCCAAAGAGTAAAGGCGGATAATGTTTTGAGAAGGGGGGATATGAAGAATATATTGCCCAGTAAAGCTAGAGAATTAGTAGCAGTGGACGTGTTCGGACCACTACCTGCATCGAGGGCAGGAGTCACACAAATTCTGGTTGTTATGGATGTGTTTTCCAAATATGTCAGATTATATCCATTGAAGAAGGCTACCGCGAAGGTATTGGCAAATAAGTTGGTGGAAGGATATTTCCGAGAGGTGGGAAGGGCTGAAAAGGTTCTTTCAGACAATGCACCTCAATTCAGGAGTAAAAACTGGACAGAAAGATTACAGCAAGAAGGGGTGGAGGTGATAAAAACATCATTTTATCATCCCCAGGGAAATCCCTGTGAGCGGGTCATGAGGGACATAGGACGTTGGTTCCGCACCACATGCAGTGACAATCATAAAAGTTGGGCCCTAACTATAAGCGAGTGGGAGGACGTTCATAACAATATTCCTCATGACTCCACCTTGTTGGTACCATCGGAGATAATGTACCATGTACCCCCAGAAAGGATAGTGAGGCAACTGGTGGAGTTCCCCGAAGGACCCCCAGTTGATTACCAGGAGAAGATAAGAGCGGCTAAGGAGAACCTGGAGAGGGCAGCTACGAGAAATAAGAGACGACATGACGGTAGAGGAAAGGCTACGACGTACGAGGTGGGGACCTTGTTTTGGTGCAAACGCATTTTAAGTCGTCCCGAGTAAAGAAGGAAATACGAAAGTTCAAAGTGTTGTACGAAGGTCCCTATAGGGTCAAAGCCTGTTTGAGGGATAATGCTTACAAGTTGGAATATGCCGATGGGAGAGAAGTTAGCGGAACTTTCAACGTAGTATCCTTGAAGCCTTACAAATATTTCGGTCAGGAGGGGAGTGTTGGCGGGGTGTCGGACACCGGTTAGAAGGGCACACCTCCCAGCACTGCCACATCTCCCGCATCATTGATAATTAAATGTTGTCATGATTTATGTAGGTTTTCATGAGTTTCATTTAGCAATCAGTCACGGTTGCAATTTCGGAATTTGTAAGATGTTGTGTCAATAAGTCAGAGAATAAAGTAACTTCAGTAGTTGGGCACAGGTTGGTGACCCATGTAGTATTAATACACAGTTGCTGAAGGCATTCTTGCTGGTTTGTGGTTCCCAGTAATTTTGGCCCCGAGGCCGGGGAATGTACTAAGTGCTGTGATTGTGACAGTTTGGAAAAAGGATAGAAAGAAAACAATTTTACAACTGAAGCAATTTAATTCAGTTTTGTATTCTTGATGTTTTGAATGTATGTTACATGATTGTGACAGTTTGAAAAAGAAAAAAATGGTAGAAAGAGGACAATTTTACAACGGAAGCAATTTTATTTCAGTATTGTATTCTTGATGTTTTGTATGTATTTTTTGATTTGTTATATGTGTTGATGGTTTTGTAATGGCATTTGTGTATAGTCATAAGTACCTATGATTAATTTGCCGTGAAACCACCAGGTTTATTGGTAATGTTGTGAGATGATGATGTTGCTTGAGTAAATGTTGGCGCAAGATACGCTTTGTCAACCGCATCTTTCGCCACAAACCCAGCGAGGGGGGTGTAACGGAACAATCGATAGATCGATATCGATCCTTACCAGAGAGAGCGGAGTATCAGTGGTGGAAGGAAAGATGGCGCGAGATGATATGGATGTGTAAGCGCGCGGAATAATAACTGGTTGTTCGATGAACTAATAAACTGTAAGTCAGCTACAGAAACTTTATTACGAGTGACTACAGACTTGATGGCAGTGATAATTTCAGTGCAAGTGGAGATAAGTAGGAACTGTGAGCAGTAAAGTGTGTTGCCGTTGCATGTGTGTTAGTTGTGGCGATAATTATTGTCTTGTTCATTGCTTAAACGAGCCTGACAATCTTCAGATTTACGAAGTCCGATTAGCATTATTCATTTGGTGGTTTCTACGGTTTGTAGTAGTTTGAGAACATTTACGTAATAAATAAGTGTGAACTGTATTCCGGAGTGATGTTTTATTTGCATGCTAGTAGCTCCGTTGAATGACTTTATTTCGGGTAATTTGCCCGTGGCGACTGTGGTCAATATCGAACCTGCAGCATATCTAAAGCTGCTCAGAAACTGAATGCAACTGTTTGTTTAGTAAATTGATCTGAACAGACTTATTAATGTATTTATCAACATATACGCTAACAGCCATAAATCATTTACAAAGCCACATAAGCGTTACAGGCTGCAGAGAGAAGTATCCTTCTAGCACACATTATGAAGATAAAGTATGTTTCTAAAGATACATCAATACAGATGAAGAAAAAGGCAACACCCTTGATGAACTCTTCACAAATTAGCTGCAGGAAAATTCAGTTCTCTCAACATGCAGGCTACAAACAAGATAAAATAACAATGAAATGGAGAGACTCACTGGAGGAATTACTGGATGACAAACTTGAGGGAAAAACAATACAAGCTGTACCTCCAGAGATGTAACAGCCCTACTGTAGTAATGAATGTGGAATCCTAAAGGCTACCGTCACTACAATGGTGAATGGAAAGTCTTCTGAAAGAAATGGAATGTAAGTTTAGACTTTCCAACAACTTGTCATTAAATTATTTACCCATTTATGGATACTTCTAAGCTAATACCTTCATTAGGGTAAATTATTGAGTAAATTGCAACAAAGTATTAAATGTGCTTTTTTTTTTTAAAAAAAAAAAAAAAAAAAGATTCTAAGCAAGAATTTTGAGAACCACACAAGACTGAATAAAAAGAACCTCAGTGAGCAGGCAGTTTAAATACTCAGATCAACAGAGTATTCCATAAACTGAAAGAGAGAAACAATTGAAAATACTACAAAAATTAAGTGGTAGGTATCTTTCTGGATATCACAGGGGTTTTTTCTATAAAATATGGTTGGAAATTCAGGGAAATTGGTTAATTCTTGGCTGGGTCACTACTAGTGAATGGTTACATAATATGAGAGCCACATTATCGTTAGCTACTTAGGAGATGGCAGGGTGTGAGACTTAGGTAGATGGCTGCTATAAAGACTGGTCTATTTGATTAATACATATGAAAGCTTTGTTGTCTGAATTTGGTAATGGGTTTAGAAAAAGTAATGGTATGTGAAGTGGAATATAAAACTATGAACTTATATTAATATTGGATGTTAGGCATGAGTTAATGTGATAGAGTTTTTGTTTTGTAGTTAAAGTTGTTACGTATTGGAAAAATATCAGGAGGAAATGTGAAATAATTTATTTTATACTCTAAAAGAATTTAAATTGGAAGTCCACTGATAATTTAGGCATAAATAGGTGTATCGTGATATTTACCTCAATGGCAATATCACCAATGTAGTTAATCTGTGTCAATGACTCACTGTCTTTTCTCAGTTATTTTCTTGTTATTGATTTATACACTTCATTGTGATTAAAATACATCCTGGTTCTAGTATGTAGAGTTTACCTTGTTAGATATTGAAATAATATAAATAATCTACACTGATATATATAAATTTATAAACTATTTCTAAATCTTACTTCAGTTAATAATTTACCATAAACATGATGAGTAAAATGTAAAACTGTAATTTTACTTACAGATAATATTATATTGAAGAAAAGTTGCTGGGGGGAAATATGAAGCCTAAATCAAACCCTTGTTTCATGTTTGGTGATATCTGTTTTAAATTAGTATTGGAATGCATTGGCTTGTAAACAAAATTTATTGTGAAGCAACCACAGTAATACCTGATAATTATTAGGATGCTAATGACCTTACTGTTAACTCACCCTAAAGCAGCAGCAGGAACAACAACTGTTATGGAGCTTGTAAAATGGATGAAAGGAAAGTTAGAACAGTAGATAATTTTAGAATGTCTTGTTTATATCAGATTCTACTCTTGTTTGCAATGTCGGTGTTGACTATTTGATATTACATTTCTATTTACCTAGCTGGCTTAAAACATGGTCCTGTTGATTGTAAGTATATTTATAGGGAGAGGGGGTGACTGCAATATAGCATTATCATTATAAGATATACAAATTTTATAGTGCAAGTGTAATGTTGGAAATTCTGGCCTTGGCATAGCAAGGGCTTTCCTTCTTTTTATGTCTATGATAACTTCAAGTAGATAATAAATTTTCCGTCAACGACAATAGACGGTCTATTTGGATAAGCTGATTCCAGGTTGTTAACATAACAGCAAATATACCTTGCTTTGGGTCTAGGTCTAATCACAGCGAAACATGGAATCTGCTTGCCCACACTAGTATCCCCATTTGGGAGGACACGGATTCGAACACCTATCACCCATCCAGATTCACGCTTTCTATAGTTTAGCCAAACATGTGAATTCAGGAATTGCTCCCTTGGAAAGGACATTGCCAAATACCTTCCCGTTGCTTGCCCCCAGTCTTGTTCTCTGGAATGCAACTCTAATGACTTCGACATTGGTGACAATCGGAGTTGTTAGAAAAATAGTGTCCCCCTCAAGCAAGTGTCTCTGTAGTGGTAAGCAGCTTCTCTTTTCAATGATTTTTTTATGTGCCATAGTTGTTTATACCCAGACCAACATTTTGCTTGATCCAATCAGTATATCATCCCACTCTATTTTTCCAGGTTTAAATTCTTTCCCTGCTAGTTGTTTTATGTGGTGTCTATGAGTAATTATCGGTATTAGTAGATACTTCGCGACTTTTGTTTGCAGGGGCAGTACAAAACAATACTTCCATCATTGCCACAGATGACTATCTCAGACTTTCTATTATCATTCTGTATGTTCTGTGGAGTGCAACATTATCTGTCATGGCATGACTTGGTTTATCTCACACAGAATGTTTGCACTTTGGTATGGAGTAATACAGTGCTCAAGCAGAAGTGCTGAGGTCACTTAGGTTAGTGCCCCAGTTTGTTGTGGTCAGCTTGCAGAAGATATTACATCATGAAGATAATTTCATTTTTACATTCATACATTTGTCTTTTCAAGTATTTTTTAAGAGTCATGGAAGTTATTTTTGTTTACCGCTGTAATACAAAGTAGTTTCTTTTTTGATTATGTTCAACTTATACTTTGCGCTGCTGAAAGAGAATATGCAACAATATGGTATTGTACTATCAGCGATTAATACTTCATCAAATAACTAAGGTGATAGGCACATGATATAAAAGAGTAGGATAAAAGCTTAGCGCAGTAATGGATGCTGAATTTGTTAAATGCCGAACAAATACACATTCTCTGTAATGTTTGGGCCGTTATAATGTGGATTCTATCCCTTTTGTACTCCAACCTTTTCTATGGTAGAGACGAGTGTCCACGTCTGCATGCCAAGAAGATAATACTGTTTCGTGTAGTGGGTGGAAGCCAGTAGATCTGGCCCAAAACAGGAGAAATCGATTGCGTGTTTCAGATATGTAATAGGTAAAGTTTTTCTGGGATAAAAAGGGAAATATTAATTATTCATTGTCTTGAAAAGGCTGAAACAAAAATGTGAATATATGCACCATCTGCATAAAAAGTTGTGAATTGATACTTGCATTTCAAGCGAAAAATTCATTTCTCATCAGGCCATTATCCTTTCCACTGTAATGCCTTTGGAAATTAGAAAAAAAGAAATATTTGACTTGTGAATTAGGACGTCCATCATATTTACCAATATTTTCTTTCTGTGTCATATGTTTGGTAGCCCAAAGAAATTTAAAAATAGAATATATTTCAAATCAAATGAAGTGATAGTAGATATTGAACTATAATATTCAGACCAATAATAATCGCACTTCAGGGCTAGAATCCAATCATTGGAAAAATGTTTGACGGAATACATGGAGCTGAAGGGGATCTATCTTTATGTGTATACATATATATATATATATATAATGCTTTTTTAGTAATAAAAACATATCTTTACTTTAGGCCGAGAACTATTCATTTTGCCATTGAATACATTTGTGGTTCAAATGTTTGGGTTTTTCATAGAAATTTGGATTGGTATTTGCAATTACATGAATTTACTTCACAAGTGAACGCATCTTCTCCTTCTGGCGCCGTTTTCTTAGAGATAGTTGGTGACCAACATGGAATAGTTTTCCGTGTTATCTGTTGTTCCTACTAAGAAGTCATTGTCGTGGTTATCGAACCACCGAGGGAAGCTTTCTGACCAGCAAACTTCCGTTCGACTTCGTCCTTCATCTCCTGCAATGTTAGCTGTATGAGCCCTTAATTATCCTTTCGAAAAAATCATCAACTTTCGTTGTTATCCTGCGTTTTCTGATTGTCAGGGTTATTTCTTTTTCGCAGCATTGCTCAGGATTTATGTGTGCATTGGGATTATTATTATTCTACTGTGAAGCCACACTTTTCCGGGTGATTAATGGACAAGACTTCAGTGTGTATGCTCCGGCTCCGTGCACTAATACCCACTACCCATACCTTTTCACAATTGTCTAGCGAATGATGACTCAAAGTTACGACTTTACTCAAGATGTAAGGCTGTTTGGAATACAGTCTTCAGTTGATTGTCACTTCCTCTGCAAGACTACTATTTTTGTTCAACCAGCATTCTAAATATTTGAATCTGGTGACTCTTGATTCTGTTTTCATCTAAGCTGACACCCACAGTTTTTTTTTTTTTTTAAATATTGATGCCTAGTTTGTATTTTTTACTCTGCCAATGCTTTCTTGAAGAAACTGAAGATTCTCTGGCTTCTACATGACGATAACAGTAAACACTACATAGCAGGTGGTAATAAGTTTTTTACATTTTATCTTGTTTCTTTAATGAACTTCTTGCATGCTATTCTCAAAAATGGCTTCAAAATATAAACTGAGGAGTATCAAAGATTGCATAAATACCAGTGAAATAATTTTATTATGTTGTCTCTTGACTGTCCGGGTGATGCCGCGTCGTGATTTGTAGTATCAGAGTTTCGACCGATATTCTGCGGTCTTCTTCATGGGCAGAAATTGTCTTCAATGGTGTTCGTTGCCGTTATGTACCTGTGGCCCGCTGCTCATGTAGTATACTCCAACAAGTTCAGTCCTTCTGGTCAATCGCTATATCCAACCCGTCATGTGATTATTGGCTGGGTAGGGGGCGGTACGTAATAGAGAGTTTCGAAAATTCTTACATTCAATAAAATATTGCTTTATTGCAGCAAAGGTGATGGATTATTTATAATTGCAAAATACCTTTCAATATTCAATAAAGTATGTGAAGATAGCATTTTTATTATCTTGTCATTTCTGAAATAAGATCTGGATTCAATATAGGGTATGTTAATATATCATTCTATTATTAATTTTGATTATTTTTTATTATTATATTGTTTGTACTTCTATGAAACAACTAATTTGGAGTAACTTGCAGTAAGAATCTAGGTTTTGATTTTCTCAATTTGCTGGGAAGTTAGATCCTTATTTATTAAAAAAAGTGCTTTACCATTTTATGAGTATAATATGTGTGGGAAATTAACACAATTTTCATATTTGTATTGTGATGTTTACTGTTGCAATTAATAATAAAAGAAATCTCTGTATCGAACTTTATGTGTTACCCTACACATAACTGCCATGTATTTATTGAGCAGTTTGTCTTATTGGTTATGTGTTTTTTTTTTTTAAATGGAGAAAGAGATATTTTATTGCTAATATTAATTTTATTTATGTTGCTAATGGTTTATAAATATGCAGTAATTCACTTTAACAGTGTTAAGTTCATAATTATGTGATACATGTTTTAATAGTATTTTTAGGTATCTACTTTAGAAGATGTTATTATATATCTCATAATTTTCCTGAAAATCACTCTAGGTTTTTTTTACTGAAAACAACACATTTGGTCACTCAATTTGATATTTTCATATTACAATTGTTAAGCTGTTTAATATAGAGCATAGTATAGCTCATTATTTACAACCATGGTGTATTACAAGTATATTTGTGCTTATAATAATTACGCATATGTTAGTTAACATAATTTAGTCTACAACTTTAAAAACTAGAACAGTATCTAAGATTTGTGAATTAAAATACTTATCTAATACAATATATTGCCACTGCATAATAACATGCCAGTTTATTTGTTTCTAGGTGTTTTTGTAACTACAAAAGAATTAGTTACATTTACGAGCAGCAACTTTCGACTAGTGAATATCAAACCAGTAGAACAGTAATTTACAGTAATAGGACTCATTTGTTCAAACGCCCATATTTATGCAACGATTCTAGAAAATCATTTACAAATTACTATACTCTTAGACAACACAATACTTTTTTTCTACTGATTGCCCAATTTCTTGTGAAGATTGTGGCAAATCATTTACAGTGTCTGGGGATTTTAAATGTCCTCTGCAGATACATTTGGTAGAGCGGCCATTTTCTTGTGACCTTTGTGGAAAATCATTTGTAGTATCTGGGCATCTTAAAAGACATCAACGTATTCGTTTGGGTGAACGTCCATTTTCTTGTGACATTTGTAGAAAAACATTTACAGAATCTGGTAGTCTTAAAAATCATCAAAGAATTCATTTGGAGAGCGCCCATTTTCTTGTGGTGTTTGTGGAAAATCATTTACTGTGTCTGGAACTCTAAAAAGACATCAGCGTATTCATTTGAGTGAATGCCCATTTTCTTGTAGCCTTTGTGGAAAATCATTTACATTGTCTGGTAGTCTAAAAAGACATCAGCGGATTCATTTGAGCGAACGCCCAATTTCTTGTGGCGTTTGTGGAAAATCAGTTACAGCATCTCGAATTCTAGAAACACATCAGCTCAATCATTTAAGTGAACTGCCTTTGTCTTGTGGGATTTGTGGAAAATCATTTACAACTTCTAGTAATCTAAAAAGACATCAGCAGATTCATTTGAACGAACGCGTATTTTCTTGTGGAGTTTGCGGAAAATCATTTAAAGAATCCCGAAATCTGAAAACACATGAGCTGATTCATTTAAGTGAACGGCCTTTTTCTTGTGGCGTTTGTGGACAATCATTTCCAACTTCTAGAAGTCTAAGTAGACATCAGCGGATTCATTTGGGTGAACGCCCTTTTTCTTGCAGCACTTGCGGAGAATCATTCATAGAGTCTGTAAGCCTAAAGACACATCAGCGGATTCATTTGAGTGAACGGCCATTTTCGTGTGACGTTTGTGGAAAATCATTTGTAGTGTCTGGGCATCTTAAAAGACATCAACGGATTCATTTGGGTGTACGTCCATTTTCTTGTGACATTTGTAGAAAAACATTTACAGAATCCGGTAGTCTTAAAAATCATCAACGAATTCATTTTGGAGAGCGCCCATTTACTTGTGACCTTTGTGGAAAATCATTTGTAGTATCTACGCATCTTAAAAGACATCAGCTTATTCATTTGAATGAACGCCCATTTTCTTGCGGCACTTGTGGAAAATTATTTACTTTGTACGGAAGTTTTAAAAGACATCAGCGGATTCATTTCGCCCATTTTCTTGTTGAGTTTGTGGAAAATCATTTACAGAATCTTAAAGTCTTTAAACACATCAGCAGATTCATTTAAGTGAATGGCCTTTTTCTTGTGGCGTTTGTGGACAATCATTTACAGTATGGAAGTCTAAAAAGACATCAGCGGATTCATTTGAGTGAACGCCCATTTTCTTGTGGCGTTAGTGGGAAATCATTTACACCATATCAAAGTCTAGAAACACATTAGCAAATTCATTTAAGTGAACAGCTTGTTTCTTGTGTCGTTTGTGCAATACATTTACATATTCTAGTAATCTAAAAAGACATCAGCGGATTCATTGGTGAACGCCCTTTTTCTTGCGGTGCTTGTGGAAAATCATTTACGGAGTCTGGAAGTCTAAAAACACATCAGTGGATGCGTTTGGTGAATTACAATTTTCATGTATTGTTTGAGAAAAGGCATTTACACAGCCTGGGGGACTTAAAACTCATCAACAATTTTAGTTAGGTGAACCCCAGTTTTCTTGTCATATTTGTGGAAAACTATTTATTTTGTTGAGTTATCTTTAATCCCATCTGCAGATTCATTTGTACTTACACTCATTTTTCTTGTGAGATTTGGTGGAAAATCATTTACTGAGTGTGGGGTTGAAAAAATATATTAGCGAATTCATTTGTGTGATTATTAATTATCTAATGATATATGTGGATAATGTTTTATAAGGTCTTGTTATCGCAAATGTCATCACAGGATTCATTTGGGTAAATACCCATTTCCAGTGATGTTTTTAGAAAATCTTTTATGCAGTCTGGGTATCTTAAAAATTATCTATGGATTCATTATAGAGAATGGCCATTTTCTCGTGTTGATTGTGAATAATTATTTACAAAGTCTTGGTGTCTTAAATGTTATCATATTTGTTTGGTTGTGTTTCACGTATTTCTTCTGAAGTTAGTGTTAAATATTATCTATATATCTTAAAAAGTATCATCTAACTGATTCAAGCAAACACCCATTTGATTTGTAAATTATTTTTTGTACAGGCTTGAAATCCCAAAAATCATTTGAGGGTTCATTCATGATAGAGCTCATGTTGTGTAGTTTTTTCTAACTCTCTTAGAAGATCTAAATATTTTATAAAACACTAAGTATTTCATTCTGTTAGTAATAAATTTTCTGATGATATATTAGTAAAATCATGTACGATGTTTGGGAATCTTAACATAAGGTTCTGCGTTCATTAAGATAGCACCAATTTTAATTTTTGGGAAACCTACATATCAGGTTCCAAAACAGAATAATGGATTTTTATTCACGTGCATTCTGTTTTCTTGTGAAGTTTTATATTGTATATTGTATATTTATTGTATAAACTACAGAGAACATCTGTAGCATTACAAAGACAGTAAAAATTGATACATCAATGCATTATAAATATTCCAAATTTATCTCATGTTAGCTGCTACCTCATAAAAATCTTCAATTTTATATAAACAATTATTAACAAGTAATTTTTTTATTACATTCCTAAACATTTTATTTGGAAGTAATCTTATTTTCATTGGTATGGCATTAAAAAGCTTGATGGATACATAGTAGAAAGTTTTTGAGTGGAACTATGCCCACACCTGAAGAAACCTATATTATTTCTATTTCTAGTACTGTAAGTATGATTCACACCTAACAGTTCATATTTGTCATAGTTCTCCTTAATATACATTAAGCACTGAAAGGTAAATATAGCTGGTAGAGTCATTATACCAAAATGAACAAAAATATTTTTACAGTGACTGTGAGAAGGAAGGTTTGCCAATAATTCTCACTGCTTTTTTCTGAAGTCTGAATAACCTTAGAGCAGAGGACTGATGTGCCCACAGTATTGCCCCATATGATAAATTACTATGAATTTGAGCATAATAGACCATTCTCAATACATCCTTGCTCACCCTAGACCTCAGTCTTCTTAGGCATATAGATCCCTTGGCACAATTTAGAAGCTGTTGCTTGTATATGCTTATTCCAACTTAAACAGGAATCTATAGAGAAACCAAGAAACTTAACATAATTAACACAATTCATATGGTTGATATCATCTTTAAAATAACTTATTTCTATATTCTGTATTTTATCTCTATTTAGACACAGCAGATTAGCAGTGCACCAGTCCTCAAACAATTCCAGAAACATTTTTTATTGCTGACTTCATATTTTCATATGAATTGTCACTAAAACTTACATTCAGATCATCAGCAAAGAGAAAGCTATCAGCACATGGATCCAAGATATTTTTAGGTAGATCATTCACATATATAATAAAAAGTAAAGGGCCTAGAATTGAACCCTGAGGACCCCATGATTCACTGGTAAGAAATCTGATTCACAATTATTCAACACAACTTTCTGATATCTGCCACTCAAGTACGATTGAATCAACAGTAAGGCATTTTCTTGAAAACCGTAATACCTCAGCTTATCCAGCAGTACACTATGAGATACAGTATCAAAAGCTTTTGACAAGTCATACAGTCTGGCAGCCACAGGATTCTTTTTATCAACATTGTTCAAGCAGTTGCTTATAAATGAAATGACAGCTCTAACAGTTCCTAATCCAGAACGAAAGCCGAATTGGGATTCACTAAAAAGATTATTTTGTTCAAAGTAATTAATAATTTGCCTATAGATAATAGCTTTCTAATACCTTAGAGATCACTGGGACAATACTAATTGGTCTGTAGCTATTTAGTTTCCAATTTGTCACCTTTCTTGTATACTGGAATTACTTTTTACCATCTTGAGATCAGCTGGAAATTCATTATTCAGAATGCAGGTGTTAACAAAATTTGTTAAGGCTTCTTTAACAAATGTGGACCCCATTCTTTAAGAGGTATGGACTTAGTCCATATACATCTGTGCACCTACTCGTTTTTCATACTAGCCATTACTTCCCCCACATCTTCAGTTCTGACCACATTAAAACTAAATTGTACTTTGAGGTCTTGGTAACTTTCTTAAATAATTTTCAGAACTCACTAGATGCGGTTGTGGATGCCACCTGATCTATTATATCCTGAACTTTATCAATAAAGAATGAATTAAAATCAAATACTGACAAGTTACTATCAATACCTGCCTTTTTCCCACTCCCTTGAGTCTCTCTTCTAATAACATCCCACATGGCCTTGCACTTATTAGGGGCATTGTTTATGAACTCATCATTCTTTTTCTTTCTCATTTCCTAACTAATCTAATCATGGATTTTTTTACATTTTCTATACAAATCCTTGATTTCAACAGATCCTGTCATTAAATAGTTGTTGTAATAAAACTTACACTTTCCTTCAGAATGTCAATTTCCTCACTTTTAACCTTCACTGGCTTAAGCATTGTTGATTTCTTTGATGAGCTTCTAAATGGGAATGCAGAGTTAACTAAACTGATAATTCTAGATAGTAAGATCTGAGATTTTTCAGCAACAGTATTACAGACATACATGTGGTGCCAATCAGTGTTAGAGAGGCCTTGAATAAACTTCGATATGTTGAAATTGTTAATTATTCTTACTTTAGGTAGGTTTTCATCCCTGCC
Organism: Vandiemenella viatica; assembly: GCA_031002005.1. Classification (NCBI taxonomy): domain Eukaryota; kingdom Metazoa; phylum Arthropoda; class Insecta; order Orthoptera; family Morabidae; genus Vandiemenella; species Vandiemenella viatica. The sequence continues at coordinate 24,233 of JARYHS010004245.1, forward strand.
TAAATGATATATACATTTACTGACTACAGACCATGTGATAACAGCCCAGTGATCCGATCCCACTAATTCCATTACTTGGCAGTCTAATAGTGAACTCTTGACAGTTACAATATTATCAATACAACTGCCACCTCCTGGCTTAGGCCTAGTTATTTCATTTGTAGATAAAGACATATAAAGGTTTCAAAAAGATTAACTAGCTCCAGGCTCTGCCAATTATTTTCCACTCTAAAATCCACATTGAAATCTGCACATAATATAATATTGGAATTGTACTTAGCTACAAATTCTAACACATTATTTATCCAATAGATGAAATCCTTAAAGTCCTTGGTCTCACAGTTGGGCCTATACAGCGTTAGAATTATTGTGTTAAATTCAGTCAACCAACAAGCTGTTACCTCATAACTCATTTCAATGACATCTGATTAACTCTATCTAGTGGTTTACTGACAATAGTATTTTTCAAGTAAATTGCACAGCCCCCATGTTTTCGAGCAGACCTACAAAAGTGATTACTTAGTACATACCCCCTGATTCTATAGAGACTAATTTCATTAGGTTCAAACCAATGCTCAACCACACAGAATACATCAGCATTGATGTCAGCAAGATACCTTCAATAACATCGATTTTGTTAGCTAATCCCTGAACATTCCAAAATAATGTGGATAATTGATCTGATTATTTCCTACAGGACATACTCTGTTGTTTTTTGCACTGGACTATGTAGGGGTATTTGAGTTTCGATTGCAAATCACCAGAGCTGTGATGTTGTTGACCTACACACCTCAGTACTGTTGCTAATCAGCTGTTGATCTGACCAAACCTCAATAGGTTTGGTTTCACTTAACAGTTTTTTTGATTGTAGTTCTGCAAGCTTGCACTGCACCTATAAGCAGTTTTATTATTATTCTGAGTCTCTTCACAAGCTCTACTTATGAGATTACATAGCTTATTTTTGCCCCAAGCATTGAAATGTTGGCCATGCCTTGTATACATTCGTCTATCAGCAGACGTGGGCATTAATAACTTTCACATTATCAAAGCTACTGCCAAGTAAGTTTATGTTACTGTTTATGTCACTGATTTGTCTGTTACACCAAGAAGTTAGCTTTCTGGTCATACCTTATTGGTAGAGTGATGAGTAATACATTTGTGTGAGTGAGTTTTTTAAGGCTTGCTTTTATTTCAGAAACTACATTCTGCGGTTCACCATTCTCTACATCATTGCTACCACCCATGATGACAACATAATCATTCTCTTTAAATGAGAACACTTTACATCTATACACTTGATTACTTCACTCAAATTCGCACCCGGCTTTATAGTACCACTGGTTTGAAGGGATAACATTTCTGTGTTCATCCTTTGAGCTAGTCCACGACCATGATTATCCGCTAGGAGAAGAATTTCACGTTTCTTCTTCACCCTCCTTGTAGGGATCTTCATTTTTCTGTCACCAGGAATATTGTCATCATAACTGCAATTATTCTTGGCACAGGTTTCTTCACCAAGCACTGAGAAGCGATTTTCAATTGGTAGGTTGTTGACACTGTGCACACGATTTCTCACCTCACGCCGTCTGTCTTTCATTTGCTTCCATTCATGGTTTCTGCTACTGGACTCCACAGTGCTGTCTCCATCATTGTCTTCAAATGGCCTATTTCTTCCTTCAGATTTCGATTATCATCTTCTGGGCTTCTATTTCTCGCTTACAGCGCATTTGACACCGAGCCCTTACTCTGTACATCCTTCTTCTTAACCTCAATACTCGTACTGTTCGCGCACATCACACACTTCCAGTCTTTAGCTGGAATATTTCTCGGTTTCACTTCACAGCATTTTTCAAAATGATACCACATGTCACAAACATCGCAAATAATACCATTCGGGACTATTTTTTCACATTTACCACAGTTTAGATTCTTCAAAACTTTATATTTATTAGGGACTGGTCTACACACGTCCTTAACCGCTCAGCGCCATGACACCCCAAGGTTAAAAAAAAAAGTATGATGCAATGGGACCAATAAATAAATACAATGTACAAATTCAGGGAAAACTAAAGTTGCCACTACGAGTTAAGATTCATTGCAATTAAAAGTAATTTTTCGTAAACGTTTTTCTTATTAGTATGAGTAGAGTGAAATATAAAGATAGCCTACTAGACAAAGGTATTGAGATGTAATGTGGATCTTGGATTTTCACAAATCTACACATTTATTGACTTCCATTGACGTGTATTACTTATACAGTAAATGTTG